>JBAMJV010006056.1:0-66277 GCA_037951105.1 Echinarachnius parma
GGGGAAATGTGCATTGAATCTTATATTTTCCTTTTCAATCAGCAAAGGAAGTTAACCTGTTCGCGTCTAAACTAATATCTCTGTCATCCCCATAGACTTAATAATGGGTCCATCCATATTATGAATTAAATGCAGTGGCGGCGCCATTGTGTTAAAGAGGCATTTGCCCCCCCCCCCCCCCCCCCCACAAATCGGAGGCTTTGCCCCCTTTCGCCTGTGTTGTCAAGTAAGACTGTGTTTATCTTCTTTGCCAGTCAGCCTGTTACTGGTGACTGCACCCCATCCATAGAATACTTTTTACAGAGGCTTTGATCCGTTTTGGCGATGGGGGGGGGGGGGGTAAAATTTTCTAGAGTCACCAGAGAAAGAGCCAAAAACCCCACATTGGCATGCCCATAATTTAAAGACTGCGGGGGGGGGGGGGGGGGGGGGGAGGCCAGAAAATAGTTTCAGTTACCCGTATGACACCCCAGCAGGTGTCTAGGGGGGCGGAGTCCCCAGAAGCTTTTCCGGGGTTTAGACGTTTAGAACTTTCAAGTTGTATATAGGAATACAAAGTCTATTTAAATAATACAAAACAAGTTTTTATTATGCGCAAATTGACGGCGTCTTGATTGGCTTCAGAAATTTAGAACTGTGTGCAGTTCTAACATATGATAAATTGTATAAAATGGTGAATCTATTCGTAGCGTATTTTTAAAGGCATAACGGGACAACAAATGGTCAAAATGCTTCATAACAGTGGCCTAGGTGGCACATACGCCCTGAAAGTTTGTTGATATTAGCGCTTATATGAAATCAAAGATGTTTCTTTATAATGGATACCAATATGAATTTGAATATATGTAAGTTTAATTTACGACCTTTGCATACTGTACATGTTGAATACAGGGATCCCTTATTTGCCGGGGGGTCGAGGCTTTTGGAATTGTGCATTTTAGCATTCTCAAGATGGGCTTAAAAGGTATAAAATAGTGGATCTTTTATGGGTGTATAATATATAGCGTGCGTGGCAATGTAGTAGCAGGAGCCCTGCATGGGATGTGTCCAAATGCTCTCTGTACTACCATTGATATAGGGTCTAGGGTTTATAGTACAGTCGACGGCGTGCCGTACCGTTGGGGAGCAGGGGCCGATTTTGATAGGGCCCTATACTAGTAGAGGGTCCAGGGGACGGGGCCTCCGGGTATTAAGGATTTTGGCAATTTCTTACTCTTCATTTTCAACCAAATGACCCATACATTAGACAAACGACATGCATTTTTCTCGACCAGAATATACATGACCATTACAGCTCTGCCTATCCGACTTCAACATATTTTTGTAATGATATTCCAATTTGCTCTGCGCTCAGCGCTTGTGGACAGAATTGAGAGATATATTATTTTTAGAGTATTTTATTTTCTTTGTCGGTATAATATAGATGAGGGTTTAATTATAACTCCGTTTCCTTCATGTGCGTTTGAGAAATTGCATTGCCCAACACATTTTTAATTGGGAGTTCCCGCAACCGAAATGAAGCTTGCAATGGGAATTAAAGGGATGGTTGAGTTTTGTAACCTGCACCATTACATTACAAACTAATAGTTAAATGTGCACCAGGGGCGTCGATCCGTTTTTGCGATTGGGGGGGGGGGGGGGCGAAATTTGAAAAAAAAATTTCCAGAGTGACCACAGAGAGAGCAAAAAGCCCCACATTGGAATGCCCGGATATGCGCTCATCGAAAGTGTCTTCATGGCTCGAAGACCTGACTTTGGGGGTCACCCACATTTGGGGACAATAATGGGGGTCCAGGGGGCGGAGCCCCCGGAAGCTTTTAGATTTCAGACATTTGCAACTCCTATCATGGGTGTTAAAATTGTATAAAATAGTGAACCTATACTCGTAACGTATTTTTAAGGGCATATAGCGAGGAAAATATTGAGCCTTGTATGAGATGGATTCACGTGATCCTATACTATAGAGCCATCGTTATAGTCTAGGGCATTGGGCTCCAATGAAACTAAGCAAGGGCGTAAACAACTTTTCAAAAGTGGAGGAGAGACATTGCGAGGAAGCGAAGCGACCGAGCGGGGGAGGGTGTGGGAGGGGGTGTCCCCCTCCCACAGTAGGGAGCTTTTGTATTTTTGGGCGTGAAATTGTGCGATTTGGTGCACACCCGAGACAGAAATTTCTCGTAATATGAAGTATGGAACCAAACATACATAATGACATAGGGAGGGGGACAATCTCCTCCACTTTCAAATGTGGGGGGAAATGATATTCCAATTGGATTTGCGTTCAGCGCATATGGACCGATTTGACTGAAAGATATATTTCAGATTATTTTATTTTCCCCCTGCCCCCCCCCCCCCCCCCCCCCCCAGGATCGACGCCCCTGATGTGCACCTGTAAAGTGTCAGATATTGCCTAAAATGACACTTGAGACTTCAATCCTATACCAAAATCTGTAAGATATGTCCGAATGATCAGGATGTGTGAAAGTTTCATTGAAAAAGAACACTGCTTTCCTGGTTAAAAAAAGCGAAAATATGCGTCGGCCTTTACAACGAATTACTGTATGACGTAATGACGTTTATTATGTTTAACGCTCTTGAGATGAATGATTTTTTTTTATTTGTATTGATTTGATTTTATTGATTTATTTCCTCTCAGCACAGCTGATTTTCAAAGGGGTCCACAAGCATAAAAATAACAATAAATATAGTGATTTATACAATAATATGTAAAACGTTGCAAACGTAAGAAGTAAGGCAATGAATATGTACATGTATAGTTACAGCAAATAAATATCTAACAAATTAATGTACAAAACAAACAAACAATAAAACAGTTAAATGCAGAAATTCAACAAGAACGACAACAAATATACGAGTAAAACTGTAAAACCGATAACATAAAAAAAAAAAATCAAGGTAGACAGAAGAAGAAAAAAAAAGAAAAAAAGACAGGACCAAGGGGATGGGTATGATTTGTTAAAACAAAGTATTACAAGAAATAAGTATGTATGTATAATTATAACATAAATAATAGAATATATAATTTAAGGTAAAAAGGGTAAAAAAGGCAAGACAATGTTCAATCCACGAGTTCAGTCGAATTAATGGTGCGTACAAAGGTAGTCAGTGTGTTTAAAGGGGTAGTTTAGTTTTAGTATATAGAGAGGGCGCTGCACATCACAATTTTTTTGTGAGGTAATGAAAAACTGAGTGTCGAATTTGAGAGAACATGCAATTTTAATGGCAGAATATACTGTATTATTTTGGTCAAAATCGGTCCAGAAACGGCTGAAATATCAATAAATATATATGATCTTGTAATTAGTTGGGGGCCCAAATAATTAGATGAATTTTTCAAAAAATCAAAAAAATGCATACACTTTTTCAAAAATTTTCAAAAGCGTTTTTGAAATAGTTGTTGATGATCTCTCTATTTAATCAAGATTTCAATAAAACATCACATGCATAATTTTGTATGAAAAATGGTTAAAACCAATGCCTTTTTAGAGAGCGCCCTCTTGTGTTTTAATGGCTCTTTTTGAATGATAATGGGCTTTTTACTTAGTCGTTTGTAATTGTGTATACCTTTCTAGCATGGTGGAATTATAACTACTGGTAGTTTATAATGTTACTGTCCAGGTTTGGTTACTAAAGTTCAGCCTTACCAAAACTGTACTACCCCTTTAAGGTTCGCATTTCAAAAGAGAGACAATTAAATACTTTAGAGCTATAATAAAAGAAACTTCGTCTCAAAAACTCGGTCTTAGGCTTTGTAAGCTGAAGTTTATGATCACTATTTCTCAAATTGTGTGGATTACATCGTAATTCAACTCGTGACGATAAGTAAGTTGGAGTTAAATCATGCATTATCTTGAATAACATTATTAAATTTCCCCTTTTCCATCTATCAACGATTGGGACTACCTTTGCTTGTTGGTAGATTTCCCGAGTTCTTTGCTCAAAGAATGATAGATATCGTCATACTAAAGGGGCATTTGAAAAAATCTAACCCTATTTTATTATTACCATAAGCTAAACAACACGATAGAAGAGAAACGAGGAAGCTCCAAGTAATGTTCGTGGAGTTAGACACTTTACAGGCATCCCTTTAACTCCACCATGCTCGAAAGGTATACAACATTACAAACGACTAAGTTAAAAGCCTGTTGTCATTCAAAAAGAGCCATTAAAGCTCAAGAGGGCGCTCTCTAAAAACTTGTTGGTTTCAACCGTTTTTAATAAGAATTGTGCATGTAATGTTTTGTTATAATAATGATTACGGTAAATCGAGAGATCATCAACAATTATGTTCAAATATCTTTTGTACATTTTTGAAAAGTGTAAGCATTTGTTTTCAACGAGTGGTTCGAAATTATTGAATTATTGTGGGACGCCACAATAATTACAAATGGTTATATTTATCGATATTTTAGCCGTCTACGAAACGATTTTGATCAAGTTGTTTTTATTTCATTAAAATTGTATGCTCTTTTAAATTTGACACTCAGTTTTTCATTACCTCGAACAACAAAATTATTTCGTGCATTTCATCATGTACCTCTCTTCTTACATTCTACTGGTGTAATTCAAAGTAACTATCATCTCCAAGTTTGAGTCGGGATTGGGCAGGAAGGGGGGGGGGGGGGGGGCATGCACCTGTTACGTAATTCATCTACATAATAAACTTTAGCCCAATGGGAAATGTCGTGTTTTGATTGGCTGACGGAGTGACGGTACCCTGTACGTACAGGTGTTCATGTTCGTAGTTCCCGTGCATAAGGCCCTTGTCGATAAACCCGAATCTTTTCCAGAAATAAAGGCTCAAGAAGGCATTTTTAGGATGTCAGTCAAGGTAATTTGATACCACGATTTTCAGTTTTCTGTTTGTGTTTTAAAAGTGTGACATAAACCCTCTCAATGTTGTAAAAAGGAATGAGAACTGAGAAATCCGATGAGTGTGTATTCCCAAGCTCAGTCCAACATGTTCATTTTGGTGTTATGTTGTATTGTGATTATAAACAATACTTGGAGTCTTTTGGACTTTTTTTATTTTTGAACCATATAAAATAAAGTCAAGGATAGCAAAGTAAATGCCAACCAGTAAAAGTGGCGATTTCAAAGTAAAGTACTATGTACGTGGGCGTGTCAAATAGGATGATATTCATCAGTGACAGTGTCAGGAATTCAAGTAATTTTAGATGAATAAACTGATTTTGTGGACTGTTTATAAGTGAGATTTGAGGTTGAAAGAACACAGCTCAGCCTTCAGGTCGTTTTTGTGAAATGTCAATATTAGTAAATAAGGAGCACAAGCATGCATGAATGACTAAAAAAAAATCAGCTCACTTAATTGCAATATTTTCCTTTTAAAAATCTGACTGTAAATTGAGGCTTTTGTGATATACACTTTAGAGACTAGTCACTATGCTGTGGCTCTGCCCATGGCTGTTAATTTACTTTACACTTTGTCTAGTTTGCAAGCAAACTAGTGACCAAGACGTACGCGTATTAAGAGCTATTTAAAATTTAAATTTTAGGAGATCTAATAATTCCGCTCTCTTCAGTGGCTCATGTGTTGCTAACTTCAGTTTTAGACTTTACATTTATGCTCTGTACATATAAATGCAAAGAAAACGCAGCCACGGGGGATGCAAGTGTTTCCCCAAAAATTAAAAATATGAATTTGAGGGGAAATGTTGCAAGTGAGCACCCCTGCAAGTCAAGGGGTAAACTGCATTCTCCACTAGTTAGCAAGTGAGCTGACAAAACAACGAAACATGCTAGATATAATTATTCTTGATGCGGAAGCAGGCTAAATTAAACAGAAAGAGTCTGTATGGTGGCCATGTTAACTGGCCCTCCTTTCGTCAGTCAACGCCACAAAGTAAAAAATAAGAAGACACAAAGTTGTACAGTTTGGAATAATTTATTTCGCCAGATCAAAATAAATAAGATTCTGCCGAAATTAACAACGGCTGTAGCTAAAGAGTTAAAATGCTAACATTTCCTCTGGGCTGGGCAAAACAGTGACCGAATCAACGACCTAAAGAAAACGAAACTTAGAACTGAAACTGACTATCTATTCAAATCTCCCGCACTTTAAAGGCGATAAACCTTATCACGTGCCCCAGCAGTGAGCAGTCCATATATTACTGCGCCCATTAGGGGAGGCATCAAATTGATCACTATCGTCCTACCGCGGGATCCCGCTTGGGACGATTAGAGCGCGTATTCGTATTCGAATCTGCGGGTTTGATCGTTCCTAGCGGTACGCCGCGGCTTCCCGATCAGCTGTCACCAGCTGTGGAGAGGAATTCGTCCCGACGCAGCGGACCTCTAAGCGGTGGGCCGCGGGATCCCGATTCTTGCGCGCGAATTACCAGATCAATATTGCCGCATGCATTGCGCATGTATACATTATGTACGAGTACCGTACACGTACCTACGTTGGTGCGTGTACGGTACTCGTACCGTGTACATGCAAGCACGACTGCACGATATCCACGTAATACACACGTGGCGATTTCAAAGTAAAGTACTATGTACGTGGGCGTGTCAAATAGGATGATATTCATCAGTGACAGTGTCAGGAATTCAAGTAATTTTAGATGAATAAACTGATTTTGTGGACTGTTTATAAGTGAGATTTGAGGGTGAAAGAACACAGCTCAGCCTTCAGGTCGTTTTTGTGAAATGTCAATATTAGTAAATAAGGAGCACAAGCATGCATGAATGACTAAAAAAAAATCAGCTCACTTAATTGCAATATTTTCCTTTCAAAAATCTGACTGTAAATTGAGGCTTTTGTGATATACACTTTAGAGACTAGTCACTATGCTGTGGCTCTGCCCATGGCTGTTAATTTACTTTACACTTTGTCTAGTTTGCAAGCAAACTAGTGACCAAGACGTACGCGTATTAAGAGCTATTTAAAATTTAAATTTTAGGAGATCTAATAATTCCGCTCTCTTCAGTGGCTCATGTGTTGCTAACTTCAGTTTTAGACTTTACATTTATGCTCTGTACATGCTGGGGCATGTGATAAGGTTTATCGCCTTTAAAGTGCGGGAGATTTGAATAGATAGTCAGTTTCAGTTCTAAGTTTCGTTTTCTTTAGGTCGTTGATTCGGTCACTGTTTTGCCCAGCCCAGAGGAAATGTTAGCACTTTAACTCTTTAGCTACAGCCGTTGTTAATTTACCTGTGAAAGAGAGAAAAATGTACAAAATACTTATTATGACATGGAAAGCTCTCAATGGTCGTTCTCCTCAATATGTATTAGATTTGGTAAGTGTATATGTACCAAATAGAAATCTTCGCTCCCTGAATTGTAATATGTTATCAGTACCAAAAGTTCAATCGTTGGCAGGTGAAAAGTCCTTTCTGTACTCAGCACCAACATTATGGAATTCTTTGCCAGTTAATGTTAGAAATACGACATCAATTGAGTCTTTTAAAATAGGTATAAAGACAATTTTGTTTAAATTAGCATTTGATTAGGGACTATATTTCTATTTCTCTCTCCTTTCCTTTCCTTTCCTTTCTTTTTCATTTCTATTTGCGCCTGAGAATAGTTTACTAGATTCATGGCGCATTATAAGTGCTCTATATTATTATTATTATTATTATTACACACGCACCTCCTATATCTAGCTAGCGCATAGCTATATCTAGCCTGTGTAAATGTACGTACATGTTTACGTATATTGGTGTGATGGAAGAGTCGAGTAGCTAGGTCTAGTAATTATAGAGCCACCAAATCATACTCAGAAATCAGAATGCCCTGCATATGCTATACGCTAATCTCTGCTGGAGTGCGGCCCGGAGTGCGGGGCCAGACATTATCAGATCGATCTATCGCGATCTCATCATCACATTTATGACGAAATCTTGAACGTGACAGTCATCTGCAATCCGACAATACTTCCCTTGCCATTGGTTTGCTCCGAGCCGACATATCTTGGCAGGAGTAGACGTTAGTCTTTTACACAAACGAGTCAATATACAAACAAATCTGGGTAGCGTTAAATACATACCTTATTTCAAAAAAGGCTGAAAATTGACCAGAGCTAGAGTTAGTTGCGTCAGATGTCGATGTTATGTCACCAGAGGGCCAGGGGGATCACGCTAACAATAACAGCATCGACAGGCCAGGCCCAGGGCGCGGCATAATAGCTAGGCCGCGGTAGGCCATGCATGAGCTAGACAAAGTGTGTACGTCCAATTACTATCATACGCGCGTGAAACCACCGACGTACGTACGGTGGCGGGGCCCTGGGCGCGGGGACCGGGGGAAACAAATCGGTTTCAAGCGTTCTGCAGTATACTGCGGCCCGCCGATCGGCCAGGATCGGGCCCAAGCGGGATCCTGCAGCGGGACGGCAGTGATGAATTTGACGCCATCCCTTACTGGAATATGAATGCTTCATAAACCGTTCTCGAAAATGATGCACATGACAAACTACAATGCACACACATTCGCTCACACACAACACATTCGTGTAGGCCTACACTTCATGCACACACCCACACATCCGCAAACACACCTCCACACACAACCAATCCCAGCCCTAGACACAAGCCACATGTATCATTCTGCTCCACCCACTCACCAAAGTCACACCCACAAACAATTCCGAGAGCAATAGCATTCTAACCATGATCTAACAAAAGAGAGGTGTCTAGAAAATGCGACGCCATAATTATAGTAGAACAAAGGATCACCCTAGGCAGCGATGCTCCCAAAATATCCAAAGCAATTCGTCTACCGATTACTCTACATACATGCTGGTGTCTTTTCCTGCAATTAAAATTTGTATTTTTATTGATCACAGTTTATCAACCTTGATATGGTGATACTACAAATGAGGCTCCATGGAGCGCAGGCTGTGGTGTTCACTCTTACATGGGTTGCCTACGCTTCAACATATTTGCTACGGAAACCCCTCGGCATCGTAAGTGCATAATTTATACCTTTAAATGTATCTCTGCAAATGTTTGATGTATTTTAGCTCATTTAAATGAGGTGTTCATTCTTACATGGGTAGCATACGCTCCTACAGAAACCTCTCTGCATTGTATACTGTGAAATTAGGGGCTTTTTTATTGTCATGTCAACAAAGATGACTAGAGCATGTTGATGTAATTTAGGCAAAATAAGCATGTGTCCGGTCGATCGACAGAATCTCTGCCAGAACTGAGAACGTGTTCCTCCAGATTTGGGTTTTCATTCAAAAGCTCATACTTGATTCTCACCTAAGACAAGTGGTATAGATCTGCGGTATTAAAGAGTTTAGTTTTAGTTTTTATCAATGGCTAGCCCCGTCATTGTCCAAGGTCATATGGATTGAAAAAGAATTAGTGCTGACAGAATTTGATTTTTCGTGACATGAGTCGACACATATTCTGGTAACAATTTATCCTTTGGTTTGTCAAGACAGTATTTTGGGGTTTCATTTAGGAAATATCAGTTTTAGGTTCAGGATTTGTGCAAGGGTACGAGTTTGTGTAAAAAAAAAAATGGTTTATGGAAAATGAATAATGGAGCATTTGTCCAGAAGCAACTTTGATGGAATGTTTGTTGATGACTTGCAGGTGAAGGCAGATCTGAGTGCAGAGCTATCTATGACTAAGACTCAGCTTGGCTGGCTGGATACTGCTCTTCTCTTGCCGTATGCTGCTGTTCAGGTCAAGTGATTGGATTTTTTTGTATCATTGTTATATTGGTCTTTCGTTGAATACTTCCATTGAAAATTGGATTTAATTGGGGGAAATAACATGCAGTAACACCATGTGATAAGATTTCCAGTACATTTTGGACTCTGGAGTACTTTCTCAATGGTAAATTATTAATATTTAAGACTTTGGTGAGACCAATGAAGCTTTTTAAAAATAATTATAAGAATATATTCACCATATGCCAATATGTCAAAAAAAGTTGCAATACATGTTTTGGGCTGTAGAGGAATTACAATGCAGGGTGTCCCAAAAAAAACGGAACGGGGCACTTCCCAAAATATAGTAACAAATGTATTATGTCCATCGGATAGAGTGTCTTTTCAAATGAACAACGATACCAAGAACAGTCAATTTGGTCGTGTAGTTTTTGTTTTAGGGCGCTGTGAGTGACACCATGTCAGGTTCTCTTTTTTGTCAATTTGTATTGAGCCAGCGCTTGATGAATCGCACGAACCGCCGTTCATATCGTTGAGCATCGCGCACTGTTGTTAGTGTGCACTCAGCCGTGTGCCGAGAGAATGGACATGGTCGCTGAATTGTATTACGGGCAAGGAGTGCGGTTAAACCGGCATTGACTAGGTCGAAATCGACATAAATCGGCACCTGACATGGTCTCACTCACTGCGTCCTTAAACAAAAACGACCTGACCAAAATTACTGTTCTTGGTATCGTTTTTCATTGGAAAGGACACCCTATCCGATGAACATAAACATTGTGTTATTATATTTTGGGAAGTGCCCCGTTCCGTTATTTTTGGGCCACCCTGTATATAGCATTATCTCCAAAATATTGTTTAGGAAAAAAATGAAATAAATAATATTCATGTGTAAATCTCCCCTCCACAATGGGCAATTGAAATTTCTATTATAAACTGTCTTACTTCTTTCTCTCTGTCAGATATGTCTTGGTTCCCTTGGTGACAAGTTTGGAGCCAGAAGGACGCTAGGCATGTGCCTCATACTCTCTGCTTTATCAATGGTATGTCAGACAAGCTATCTTGATTCATGATATGGTGACTTGATTAACTGAAGTTACGTTTTTATTAAAAGAAAAGTGTAACAAAATGGTTAATTTCATGACATGTATCTGGGTTTGTAATTTTATACCGAGATTTGAACCTTTGGACAGACACTAAGCTTGTACTGCTAATACTAATATTGCTAATAATAATCAATCTTGTATCATTTATTATCATTTATTGTAAAGAAAGTATTAGTGTTATAGTACGGTTTACAATTATCTGATTTGAACTATGACAAGCTTGCACACTAATTTGTTCTAGTACATGCCCATTGCGGTAAGTAAAATCATACATGTTTAAGTTTTACTAGCCCTCTTACTTCTAGATGAGATTTACTTGTAAGAAAATATCTTGTTCTCTCATAGTTAGACAATTATTGAGTTGCCCATTCAGGCAAGCAAACCAGACAATTCATGACATTTTACTTGCCCGACACCAATTTTACTTGCCCCTGGCAAGCCAGCAAGTTGTAGTGTCGACTGTCGAGCCCTGTCTATAATTTGTTTTTGTATGCATTTGTTGTAGGTATGCTTTGGATACTGGAAGGTCTTCTCCATAATGTGTCTGCAGCTCTTCTTGAATGGAGCTACGCAGGTGAGTCAAAAAGAACAACTCAAAAACACTCCATAACGTTGAAATTCATTGTCATTTTGTCCTCCAGCAACGTTTGTTACGCACTAAATACTAATTGCATGTTAAAGCCGCTGTGAACAAAAAAAAACGCAAGCGGTCTCGGGTGGGGATCAGAGCCAGGACATCCTGATTACTAGATAGGCGTTATGCCCACAAGTCAGCTATGTAATAATTGGTTATAATATATACCCGGCAAAACAAACGAAAATTGTATAACTCCATTACATCGTTCTTGCAGTGAAATCCTAAAATAAGTTGTGTGTACTTTGATTAAGCAGAGCCACAAAATCACATGTTTTAAATAGTGTAAACGTTTGGCTTTTATTGGTATTATATAATTGCAGTCATTCAATTTTTACTATCCAGAACCACTGATACAAAAGTAAAAAGTAAACCCTCCATTAAATTCTCTCGCTATGACTTTTATTTTATGCGCTCTAGCTTTTCCATCCTGAAAAGGTCCTGAGCCATTACTTCAGTGCCTAACATAGGACTGTGGGGGCTGCGCATGTTTAATCAGAGGTCTAGGACCAGCTCACATTGTACATCAATGTTGAGCTATCAGATAGAGAGAATGAAGTCTTATGTACACTATAACTACGGATTAGCATTTCTATTTAGTATTTTTTGTAGTATTTATTTTGTAAAGGGAGTAGAGAATTGTACACGTTTATAATTTTTGTTGGTATTATTATTATTATAATTCCTGTTTTCCTCTAGTCCCTAGCATGGCCTTCCTGTACTAAGATCTTGGGCCAGTACTTCAGCATAGAACAGAGGACCAGTCTGTTTGGCTTATGGGGGACCTGTGTGTTTGCTGGGGGCATAGTGGCTACTACTATGGCTGTGAGTAACAAGTCCAATTGGTCATTATTATACCAAAATTGGCAGATTTCGATTGCATGACTTTGACAACTTCTATTCACGTTCTCCCCCAAATACTTGCCTAAATGTGATTATGACTTTCACTGGGTAATTAGGCAAGTGCTAATAAAGGTTGAATTCTTGCTAACCTGTTACCTACTAGATTTTTTGATCCCCATGGACCCACCAGGTTCCTGTAGGCAATGGGTTAAAGGGACTTAGTAACATTGTCCAAATCCTCAAAATTCAATTGGAATTCTATAGCGGTTCCCTGGTTCCCTCATACCTTGTTGTATTTGTATTAACAATAAAATCATGGGACAGGTTTTGGTTTTTCAAGTGTTCAGATGTTAAATTATCCACTGGACCGCAAAAACCGTGTACAAAGTGAGTGCAATGAGTTAGTGAATATCACTTTGCATTTTTGCTCATTACTAGGCCATATAACATCCATTTAACTTGAACATTTCACACAACACCCAGTGGACATATCAGATAACAAAAATATACATTGTATCAACCACTCTTCACTTTTTGCATATGTCAACAAAGTTACTAGATCCCTTTAAGACTGCTTGTGAGTGCTGTCATGACATAAACCTGTAAAACATGAGTCCTTTAGTATGAATATCAGAACTTGGGCCCTCATCATTGTAAATCAAGTGCCCATCTGATCATGCCAAATGCCAATTTTTTCTGGGACGAACAACCATCACAAGAACTTTCTAGCTCAGTTGGTAGAGCACAGATCTAGCAATACGGAGGTCTCTGTTTTAAATTCTAGGAGCCCACATCTACTAAAGTAAATGGTCCAGTCAGCTGGACCATTTACACACAATTACGCTAATACGCTGGAGATAAGCATACCATCCATTCGTACACTGTACCGTTCAACAATTGCAACGCTGTGTTTTAGGACGCATCGGTAAGGAAAACGGACGGGAAATAATCATTTTTTTCCAACACTTTGCAGTCTTCAAAACAACAGAGTCAGTGATTTTTATCAAAGTATATGAATTGCGGATCACATAAACAAAAGTTTGTTTGCATTTTCTGGTAAATGGAGGGAGGAATCGGCCAACAAAAAATGTTTTTGTGTTGGATAGTGCAGCAGGCGGAAGAGGTTGATCTTCGTACAACGCTATCGTAATATAGCTATGTGTGGGAGAGCCCAAATTTCTTTGCTCATTTTCATTTAAAAATTTAAAATTAAATAAATATTTGTGTATGGCATACAACCAATGTGGAATTGGTGTTGCTTTGGGGGGATCACATTATCAAAATAGAGAACAAATACATGTACTGTACTAGTATGACATTTAGCAAAGATGTTCCTGTTATTATCTCCATTTCTATTGCAGGTATATCTCAGAACAAACTACAACTGGCAAATGGCATGCTCTCTTCCTTCTTTATTTGTGGTGAGAAATATTATTGTACTTTATTGTATTTTAAAGTAACCCATATCCTCTTAAATGCAATTACTACCATAGACATAATGCAGCTATAGTACACTAGGTTCCCATTATACAGGAGGCTAATACAGTCAAACTGGTTCTTGTATCCCTAGAATGATATTTTCATGTAAATTAAGTAATGAACCTGTAAGAACAAGACTTCTGAAACATTTTAATTGGCTTTTAATTTAGTATAGACATGCAGGTTTGATTGTCTTTGATTGATGGTGTTGATTTAGTGTCCTTGCAAGCAAATATTGATTGTATTTATCATAGTTTATTTCATAAGTGTAAATAACTTATTTCATAAGAAAATACGAACCAGCCATTACATTTCTTTGTTTATTTGTGCAGGGTGTCATTGGCATCCTGGTGTTATTGGTTCTGAAGGAACCAACAAGGGGAATTCCTCTACATGAACCAATCACAAAAGGTGAGTATTTGGCAGAATATTAAATCATAATGATCATTATTAATTCTATCCTTCTTTGTATACAATTTTTGTTTTAGTTTTTATTTAATTTATTTATTCTCAACATCTATGATGGATTGCCCTTGTTGATAATCACAAGCTGATTTTGTTATTAAAGAGACTTTTGCAATTAGTTACGAGGTTATATTCTTATATGAAAGAAAATGTCATTTAACAGCATGTCTGAAAAAATTAGGGCTTGAAATCTCTTTTTCGTGGAGTTATAGACCTCAAAATAATAAAACGACACAACGCGTTTAATTATGCATTATACGAGTATTCACCCGGTGCGAAATTTCGCTCACGGCGCATTCCACGGAGTACCACGTAATTGTATATTCTTCATTTTCGAGACCTTTTCCGTGACATACCTTTTAAAATGTCGGCTTCACAATACCTTTACAAGAATAAGTACAATATTGTTGTAATATTATGATTAATCAGTTAAACTCCTTTAGGGCCATTCTTTGAAAAGTGAAACTTTTTCGGAAAAATTGAAGTTTTATTTTTCTGTAGTTTTGTTCCATTTTTGGAATGATCCATGTGTAAAGTTTCATGAAATACATGATTTGAAGTTTAAAATGAAACTTTTTTACTCATTTGCATAAATTTACATATTTCAATATTTTTCTAATAATCATAATTCAGAAAATAATCAAGATATCAAAAGGATAATTAGCAAGCTCATTCTTCTCACTTTCCTGTACATGTTGATACCAACTTCGTAAAAATTCAACCTTTCATTCTTTTCTAAACCCGATATTATAAAATTCCCATTTTTCCATTCATATTGTACATGTCACACACGTGACCACCCTAAAATGTCACACACGTGACCAGACGTTGCCACATAATTAAGTACAAAAAAAAAAAACGGTTTGATATAATTCTCATTCATTGCTATTGTTGTACTTACAAATGTATAGTACTTCTCTGGTAATAAGATGAACATTATAGCTATTCATATTTTAAAGAATTTTCCAAATGAAATTTAGTTATGAAAAAAGCGCTCCGTGCGAAGTCACACACGTGACCCATGCCATTTGACCTCTGACATTGAGTTACGTAATCCTTATAAAATCTTTTGTGTTAAGTTTGAAAGACTACATCATATTCAAGTCACATATGAAGTAAAAATCATTATAGTCTCATACTTACTGAAATATAAGCATCCCATTTCAAAATTTGTCATCTTTTGGGTCACACACGTGACCAAGAATGGCCCTTTATTGACCGATATATAGTTTGGTGGAGGAGCGCATTCGTTTTTCATTCGTAGAATCCATATTACAGGGCTGTTCGATCTGAATTTTTGTGTGTGTGTTACATTCATCCTCATCCGTCTCCTGGAAACTGTTCAGACGATTTGTAAAAGGCGGACATTCCCTTTAAGATTCCAAGCTATCATAAAAACATACACAATTATGGATCATGTACATGTATAACACTATGATACTGCCGTGTGCACCTACATATATAGCTGCCAGAATGAATTGTTTCAAAGAGAGTAGAAAGTGCACATCTTAATTGTACAGTTTGTTGACTCATCGATGACCAGGTGAACAGTAAAAGCACTTTATAGAGGATATGGTTCATATCATATAATTTGGTATGTAAATCAAGGGCGTCGATTTCTTCTCGCCATTGGGTGGGATTATTCGTCATTTTGACCATCTCTGCTGAGGGAGCGAAGCGACAACCCAGTAGCGTGCCCGTGTTTTTATGGCTGAGGGGGGGGGGGGGGGGGGGGGGGGGTTAGGGGCCCCAAAGCTTTTGAATTCAGCTTTTTAGAAATTGGAAGATTATTAAGTGCGCATTGCAAGTATCATGTTATGAGGTGGGCTTTATCCAAGATGAACTTTAGCCTGATAGATACATATATTGCAAGCATCCAGATGGAACCCTGAATAGAATAAGTCAAGGGATACCCACATTGTGATGCTTATTGGGGGTCCAGGGGGCGGAGCCCCCGGAAGCTTTGGGATTTGTAATATCCAGATATAAATATGTTGTCTATATGTAAATATAGAGTTTACTATTCTTTAGTTAATTGGCTTTTGATTTAGCTGTTTAGAGATTTGAAGATTATTAAGTGCACATTGCAAGCTCCTGCTATGATGAGTGCACTGTCCAAGTATGGATGAATTTTAGTCTGATAGATAAATACTGTCGATTGCAATCATCCTGATGGAACCCTGAATAGAATAAATCAATGGATACCCACATTGGAAAGCTTATTGGGGGTCCAGGGGGCGAAGCCCCCGGAAGCTTTAGGATTTGTAATATCCAGAAATACAATTAACTATTGAATAGTTAGCTCAATTTTAGTGAGCGAAGCGCAGACGCACAGTGGGCCAGGATCGCCTGAAAGTTGGTCCTGAATAAAACTATAATAAGTACAGGGCTGGGACTGAGTCAAATAACCATAATGGGGGTTCCAGGGGCGCAGCCCCGGAAGATTTTTGATTTGGGCAGTTTAGCATTATCAAAAAGTGGTTTAAAGAAGACTATAGTAACAACTTCCATTCATGAGAGGGGGCAATGCTTCTTAATTGTAATGTTATTATATATTTTGTAACCCCAAATATTGGGGGGGATGATAATACAGGCCATCCCCCCCACCTGAAATATTGGGGGGATATATCCCCCCATCCCCCCCGTGATCGACGCCCCTGATATAAATCAAAGCAATGCTAGTATTACTAAAAAGCAATATATTTTGTCAGTTTGCCTCTGAAGAAGATTGTGCTAGAATTGAAAGCTCAGGACCCCTAGTGACTCTCATTTTATTACGTAGCCATTTTTTTTTAGTGGGTACACAGTTTTCAGCAGTAATTCACATCATACTATTAACCGATTTAATAAAGATTGTTTTCTGTTAGTAAACTTTTGTATTTTTGTATAAACTTTTGCTGTAAAAATAAAATAATTATTAGATGAGAGTGTCTCATGTAATGAACCATGTAATGAACTGTTATCTGTTATTATAATATTATTATTATTTCTTTACAGAGCCCCTCCAAAGTGAAGCGAACAAGTCGTCATCTTCTGCGTTACCTTGGACAAGACTCTGGTCTATGCCGTAGGTTTGTTTTTCATTCAGTACATCGATTAAGTGGAATAATAATTGAGGTAAAACTAGTGCTGTAACTGACCTTGATGATCGGATTGTTTGATCGGATCGGCAAAATTTTATCGATCTTCGAAATCGGATCGATGATCGGGATCGGATGATCGGCTATAAAAAAAAAAAATAAAAAAAAAAAAATCGTTTTTTCTTTCTTTGGAAAATGATCCCAAAAAACATATTTTGGGAATATAAATGAATACCAAAGCAACATATATCCATATTAATAAGCCCAAGGTAATCTTGTATGGGTATGCTTTCATTTAAAACTGATTACCTCTCCTTTTACAAAATTATTCACGCCGATTTTGAGCTTAGTCCCATGTGATTAATTTGGCGTAACCTTTCAGAAACACATGGGACTAAGCTCAAAATCGGCGCGAATAATTGTGTAAAAGGAGAGGTAATCAGTTTTAAATGAAAGCATACCCATACAAGATTACCTTGGACTTATGAATATGGATATATGTTGCTTTGGTATTCATTTATATTCCCAAAATATGTTTTTTGGGATCATTTTCCAAAGAAAAAAAAACGGATTTTTTTTTTTTTTTTTTTTTTTTTTTTTTTTTTTTTTTGCCGATCCGATCTTCCGATTTTTTCTGCATGATCGGAAATCGGCAAAAACGGTCCGATCATGTATGATTGGATCGTGATCGGCATGCCGATCCGATGATCGGTTACAGCACTAGATATGGGACCAAGTAATCCAAGTAGCCAACTCACGTGCGACAGTAAACATTGCATCCATGCCATGGGCGCGCACATAGAGGGCGCAAGAGGTCGAATGTGGCATGTACGTGCTCGTTGTTTCTTGCATTTCTCTATTTTTCTTTTCTTTGGGAAGGAGCGCGGAAGTTCTATAATTCCGTGGGTAGGAGCAAACATTCCTTGATATTATGGTTGTATTTCGTCATTTACTTATTCGTAAGATTTAAAAAAAAAACATGAGGGGCCGGGGAGGTGCATGACCTGAGCCCAGGAGCCACTCCCCCCCCCCCCCCCCCCCCCCCTTTGTGCTAGGCCAGTATATTTGAATGATGTTTATGAACCATTATTCTATTATGCTAATTAAGTTGCCATATAACGGTGGAATAGTATGAGATTTGTATCATGGCCTGATAGTTTTGAGGGATTTGAGCAGAAAACAATATGTTTCACATATACAGACATCCATCCCTTTAGTCAGTGGCGTAGCGACCGGGGAAGGGGGGGGGGGGGGACCAGGGGGGCACGTACGTGCTATCAATAATTTGTAAACAAACACAATAGGAAACATAAGTGGATATTTTTTTGAAAAAAAACAAAGAAATACATAAGGTGTGCCCCCCAATAATGTTGCGTGCCCTCCCCCCTTTATCAGTCCGCCCGCGATATGCACTGCCTATAGTGTTCCTTAATCATGCAATGCATGACAAGAAATCATTATGAATAGCTAGCTTGACATTATTCATCTTCATCATAACAAAAAACTTCACATGACTGACAACTAATTAGGTCCAAACAGTATATTTCCCTTGTATTCAATTTGTGTTTGAAACAGTGACATACTTTATGAATAATTATATATATAACCATGTGTGCTGCAAAAGTTTGGAGGAATTCTTTTCATGAGTCAGAGAGGAGTTTATAAGACAATAAATTGGTCATCCATCCCTGAAGAAAAAAAATACGAAAAAAATATACACGCATGAAGGCACACACACAAACACACACACACACACACGCACACACACGCACACAAACATACTTGTAGGTGCCGTCAAACGGGGATAATTTCTATAACACCTTCAAACGAGGATATATGCCCGTATTTTCAACGATTTTTGGCTTATCCCCGGTTTGTATAAACATGGAAATATGCCCAATGGCCAGTTTACACATATACACACACACTCACTTGCATATCACACACCTCATTTGATACACACATTGTGTCTACATACATGTAAAATGGGCAAATAAGGGATATCTTTCAAAAATCAAAATAACATTCAGGTACAGCCCTTAAGACGATACCTGAAGCTATTATAGGCTGTTCGGAAAACAGGGATATCCACGGTGTGAGGAATATCTCTGGTTGCCGGTGTGTAAACCCGTGTGTATCCCTGTTTGCCGGTCCTTACAATTGCACACACACACACACAAATGCTTGTAGAACAATAATCAATTTCAAACACGGTATATTAACGCCAAATATGAGATTTTCCCCAATACATTGATCATGCATGTATGAATTGTGAAAAATGGTGAAAGCAATTTAATTTATTACTTTTGATTTCAATATTTTGTCTATTCTGCCAATATTTATTGGCGTACACAGGATTTGTTCAAGTGGGGGGGGGGGGGGGGGGGGGGGGGGGAGTCCATACGGTTTGAACCCCCCAAACCCCCCCCCCCCCCCCCCCCCCCCCCCCTCCCACTGGGTACGCCTATGGGGTTCTGGAACATTGTTTGTTGTGTTATTCATAAACAATGCAATAAATCAGCGAAACTCAAGGAACCGACAGCGCCGATGGTTCCGTAATTGTCATATATTCTATACCCTCTTACTTTGGAGACAATAGAAGCACGGTTGATGCATCCTAGACAATGGACTTGTCTTCTTCTGCAGACCCATGAACATTCACTATAGAATCGTGATAGCTAGGTTTTCAGATTATATAATTTGTCTATAACTTGTTAAGAATATTATTTTTGGGTGGTGGTTCCTTTCACACAATGAAACAAACAAATGTACTTCTATTAAAAAAACACAATTTACATACTTAAAGCTAATGTGCTTAGCACTACTGTGCTTTATTTCACTTCACATTTCATAGGTCATCAATAAATTACATCATACATAACACAAATTTACAAAATATTACAAGTATAATATACATGTGTGAAGACAGCTTGCATGGCAAAACCATACAGTCTTATTCTACAAAATAAAAAGAAAAGAAATATGATTCAGAAAAGGAACGATACAAAATTATTAACATTAATTCAATATGCTATTTTACTGGTATACATGACAGGATTGTACTAATCTACCGGGTTAGACATGATCATGCATATTTTATATGATTCTTATCAAATGAGCGGCAGTTACAAAAATATCTTTATATAACAAATAAATACTTTTGTTGATATCAAAAATATGAATTTGATGTAAACATTGTTAAATCAAATATAAAACTCATTTTGTATCAAGTGTACCTAATGGAAGAAATAATCTCAGATAACCTCTTTATGCTTTTTTGACACCTAAAATGATCCATTAACTTTGTAAAATTCAACCAAAATCAATTGGAGCTTTCACACTTCTCTTGTACCTTGTTGTTTGGATGATGGTAACAGCTTGAAATGGGTTTTGATTTGTCAAATGTCTCCCTAATTATGGAGATATTCAAGATTTAATTTGAAAGTGTCTATGGACGCTTTCGACCTTACTCGATCAAGAGTATCCAAATTCGGATACTCAATCACCCACATTATTCGAATTGGAATATTTCAGGCAAACAATCAGGATAAAATCAGACATTAATTTTCTCTGTTTTCACTAGGTAACGTTATTCTTATTTTAATGAAAATCTCAAATATCATTCTCAAGAATCTTACCAATGAAATTGGTATATGATTGAAGTACATTTGGGAAATAAATATAAAGTTAATGGATCACTTTAACGAGTGTTCTAGAATCTGTAATCAAATGCATATTTTCAAAGACAGAATATAATACTAGTACAATTTAAGTCAGTAATTTATCATTCTGATTTTGTTTATGCTAATTGACATTTAACAAATAAGCTTTATCAGCTGCTTTTGATTAAGCCATCTTTATGCATGTAGAATTTTTTTGATTTTTACGGCGGAATACTGAATAGCATAATTAATATAATGTGGACGGCATATGTATTTGAAACATTTGAAAAATAAATATTTCTTGAAAAATAGAATGAATATATACATCTCAGACTTCAATTAACACTGTATACAAATGCAAAAGTCACATCAGTTTTAATTTATAAGCTCTGATTAATATATCTCTTAACAAAATCTCTGACTGCATAATACAAATGATCCATTATATATACTATGGTCTGAGAAATGTACACTGTTCATAATTTCAGCATCATCAATAATTTATTTGAACCTCAATTTCATAATACTGAATAATGTCAATATATCGGACAGAATATTATTGAATGTACATGTATCAAGATTTATCAAGCTATAACAAATGCTTTTGAACATTTTGAAAATACTTGTGTAAATATCAGTCATAAAAATAAGACACCATGATTGACATACTTGCATAATACAGCTTACTACATAATTTACTTTAGTCTCCTTTATAACCTGAGAGAAAAGCTACTAGTGAAGAAAAAGTCAATATTGCAATAGCAACATATAAATTCAGTATGGTATATATATGCATTTACTTGTAATTCCATAATTTAGTAAACACTTTATAATTATACTTGAATCGCTAGAAAATAGTACATATAAGTAATACAGTGGAACCTCTTTATAACGAGCTCTGTTACGAGGTATCTGATATAGCAAGGTAATTTCACAGGTCCAAGTTCTATGTATTTTATTGTTTTTAAAGGGACAGGTCCTCTTTTACAAAACGTCTGAACAGTTTCCAGTTGACGGATGGGGATGAATGTAACACACACACACAAAATCAGATCGAACAGCCCTGCAATTTGGATTCTACGAATGAAAAACGAATGCGTCCCTCCATCAAACTATATATCGGTCAATAAAGGAGTTTAACTAATTTAGCATAATTTTACAACAATATTGTACTTATTCTTGTAAAGGTATTGTGAAGCCGACATTTGTAAAGGTATGCCACGGAAAAAGATATACAAAATGAAGAATATATAATTACATGTAGTCAGTTTCAGCGAGGTTTGGTTATTTTGTTTAGTAACCGCTTACCCATTGTTATCTATGCGCGGGTCACGTAGCTAGCGCGGGTCACATAGGGGTCACGCATAGCGCTGTAGCACTCCGTGGAATCCGTGAGCGAACTTTCTTGACGGGTGAATACACGTATAATGCACAATTAACCGTTGGACGATGGTTTATTAGATTTAGGTCTATAACTCCACGAAAAAGAGATTTCAAGCCCTAATTTTTTCAGGCATGCCATTAAATGTTATTTTCTTTCATATAAGACAATAACCTCAAAACTTTTGAAATTTGGCTTGCAAAAGAGGGGCTGTCCCTTTAAGCCCTGATACAACGAGATATCTGATATAACAAGGTAATTCAATAGACCCAAGGTGCTCATTATAATGAGGTTTCACTGTACAACAGATTGAACTCGATTGCATAATCATATCACGATACTTGGCATACATGTTTGATAAAGTAATTTTCAATAATTAATACAGAATTCGATTTTGCATAATAAAATATATATTACTTGAAAGTGTCTCCATATATTTACATGTTAAAAAATAAAATATATAACGTTCTTGCGATATATATTTGATAAGATCTCGTACTTGGTCTGGGCCTGGTGATACATAAGGCCTGGAGCTGTACGCTGGTCTCATGTTGTACTGGTTCTAGGTCTGTCATCAACCTTCGCTAATTATACCACATACTTGCATCTGGGCGTAGTCTTGTTGGTTAGTCCTTGTACTTAGCCTAGTTCCCTTGGCCTGTTGTTCTAGAGGATTAGCTGCACAATGGTCTTGTGCTGGTCTGGGCCTTTTGTTTTTCATCTGTAGTTCAATTATACTTTGTCTCTTGTTTGGACCTGGTCTAGTTGTCGATTAGACCTTGTACTTGGTCTGGGCCTGGTGCTGTTGTTCCATGGCCTGGAGCTGCATGATGGTCTCATGTTGGTCTGGTTCTAGGTCCGTCAGCAGCTGCTCCGCAATGCGATTGCGCAATCGGGTCCCAACCTAAAACAAGGATGGAAGGAAGAGGATATAGGACACATATCCAGGATTATAAACCTATATTTTGTATTTGAATACACAGGAAAGTGCAAATACTAACACAAAACATTTAGTAAGATAGTATTACTTTTAGTTTAAAACTGAATGAATGATTTCCCTGTTTTCTAGCTATGGAGGGGCAGGGTGGCCAACAATTTGACACACACAAGCAAACAATATAGGGGATACAATATGAAAGAAGCACGTAGCGTGCCCCCATTATTTGTTGTGCTCTCCCACGCTACATCTATAAGAACCCCAGATATAGAAGGAACCATTTATATTTTCCTCTAAGTGATGGATGCGTTGTGGCAAGATAAGTAGAGCATTTGCCTTAAATCCAATCGTGATGCCCTGAGTTTGAAACCAGAGTGTGCATCCATTGGACATAAGATCTCCATATAATAAAATTAAAATAAATTGTACTTACGGTCTTGGGTCTCTGGGTCATCCTGTCACGTTCATTGTTGGGCTGCTGCGGCCAGGGGTCAGGGGTGAGAGACCTCTGTTGGTAGGCTGGAGGGAAGACTGTCAGGTTTGTTGCTGAAGTAGAAGGGACGGGGGTCCCACTGCCCCTGCTCTTGGATGAACGCTCAGGGGTACGCTCCGGGGTACGCTCTGTGGTGGCAATGCTGTTCCTGGATTTGGATCTCATTGCTGGGTTTGGTGGAATACAATGAAAAAAGACAAATGTTACTGATTTATTCATTTGAACATCGCTTTATTTAGTGGGAAAGAAATATAATTTTTTTTTACTTAGGACAACAAGGTCTAAATAAACTTTTTGTCATCAAGGACCTGAAATAAAACAGTGGAAGAGACATATGAGATATGAAAGAAAGTTTGGTTTATTTCTCTAATTATATAGCCATTGTTGGTTGTTTAAAAGAATATAAATATTTTTTTTTAAAGGAAAAGACTTATGAAATCTGCTCATCTACTGTAAAGAGCCTGTACAATAAATGAGTCCACGCAGAGAAGCTTTTGATCCTAGCAGAACCTTCATGGGATAAGCACAGACATTTTGGAGACTTTCATGTCACAAAAAAGTCTTAACACAACAAACAACATATTGTATTGTACCTATATGACGATGTAGAAAGAAATTTGGTTTTATACTCATATACCTAACATGAAATTTGTATATGCGCTATTAGATTTCAGTCTTTCCCGAAATACAGGCATTTAAAGAGATTACAGGTATTACCATTTTTCTAGTGACATGTAATCTAATTTCTTTTTTTTTCTTGTCAAACTATTGTAAATCTGTGTCATGGGAAGATGATAATGTGGCTAAAGTATGACTTGAACACATTCTCATATCCCTGGCGTTAAGAGTCAGTAATGTAACTTATTAATATCAGAATTAGTATAAGGATGTAATCTGGTGTAGGGAAGGTAGGATGTACAGTAAGGTGGGTGATATATCATATTTGTTTGTGATTACTTGGAAGTGCAAATATGTAATTGCGGATTAAACTGTGCAAGTTAACTCATGAAAATATGTTGGATTTAAAGGGCTACATTCAAAGGCTTTCAGACAGTTCCTATAATTTTGTATAGATAGTTACATAATCATTCCAGATTACACACAAAATTCAAAATAATAAACAAACTTAAGTATAAATGATAAACAAATATTACATTGCAATTCTTTAGATTGGCATTCTAAATTAAAACCCAATAATCAAATTCCCTAGATGAAATACAAGTAATTACAAGCATGTGTCCAGCATATATACGCATGTACGCAACACAACTGCACAACCAAATCATAAACTGTGGATCGAGTCATGCTTTTCAAAGTGCATGTGAACTGCAGATTAAAGGAGTACTATAAAATAATAAATAGGTGTACACAGTCCATCCCTGGAAATTTCCCAGCACTTAAAAACAATTTAAATTGTATATACCAGTTAATTATTTACCCACACTTCATGAAAGCATAATAAAAAAAACAGCGCTCCCTTTTTGTTTTTGTTGATCTATCATTGTAGTTGGTAATCAAGGATCTATAATTTGTCCTACTAAAATACATTTCTTTATAAACTCATTAGAGTGTTAGTAATTAAACTGCTTTATACAGTAGCTTGTGTGTTTATTTTAATATACAAACAGATTGTTCGATGCAACCATACTGATAATGGATAAGTCAGATTCTCCCCTAGATTTGTTGCTGACCGGCATTTTAACGACAATAATCAGTTATTTATTGTAAATATTAATTCAAGTGCAGTTACATGAGATGCAGTGGAGACACAAATGCAATGGTAATGGGAAACAAAACAACAATATGAGTATACTGATGATTGGCCACATCAAGGTGCACATGATGTCATCCAAGCAGAGCACTTCAAAGTACTTACGTGGCAACCGATTGACGGCTGTTAGAAAACCTGAGGTATTACAACAAGAGAGCATGCAATATTGAGATGAGTGACAGGAAAGAATTATCATCATGCAATTGAGAAAATAAAGGAGTAACAACATGAAAGAACATGCAGTTG
This sequence comes from Echinarachnius parma, assembly GCA_037951105.1. Lineage (NCBI taxonomy): Eukaryota > Metazoa > Echinodermata > Echinoidea > Clypeasteroida > Echinarachniidae > Echinarachnius > Echinarachnius parma. The sequence goes on from JBAMJV010006056.1 coordinate 25,771, forward strand.
AAAAGGGTCAAGAACCAACAGACCAAACAACGGGAAAATGAAATAGTCAAGACTCAACATAACATGATTATTAGAAAGAAAAAAAAATAAAGACTTTATGATCATCAACAGAATTTATCCACAAACAGAACAGGCAATTGAAAATACAAAGTCAAGACTCAATAGAACATGCTATTGAAACAAATAGTAATAATTTAAGTATATAGACAGGTCCTGCAATAAAGTCAAATACCATATTAAAAGAAGAGAATGAAACCCAGAGAGACTGAGATACAATGAACATGAGTGCTTGGTATAATGGTAGAATTTATTGAAATTTGTTTGATTCTCAGTTTCATGCAATCAGTAGGGTTGCTGCGTGCCACAGGCTCCAAGGATTTTACAAAATAATAAAAAAAAACATACGGGTAACAAATAAAGAAATACAGTTTGCCCCCTTTAAGGTGGCACTATAAGATGTCCACTATCGGTCAGACCACACTTTACGCCACATCATGCAATTGTTCCAGAAACTATCCCATGCATAGTATATATACTTGCATGCTTTTATAATCACTTAAAGTCCTAAATAAGAACAACAGTTTCATTGCTTTTCATGGAACATGAAAACATATCACTCATAACTTGCACATGCTACAAACACTGTCTAAAAACAGGTATGACAGAAAGAGCTTTAGAGAGCTCAAAGCATGCTAAAACAATAAATGCATCAATACTTTGTACTAGCTGTGGCAACATTTTTGCAAAGGGAACCTACATCTGAAAATAATTCTTTGATAAAGAAGCAAGTTTTGTACAAATAGTCATTCATTCAAACAAAATAACAGAACTTTCAATCTACAGTAATCAAACTTTTAAGACAGATTCATTATAAAATGAATGGTGATTAAAGTATTTTTGAAAACTAATCGCTATTAAAGATTGACGATAAAATTATTGTTCTACTGTATGACATTGAAGGATAATTATGAATTTTCAAATTACGGTACTGGAAGTATTTTTTAAATCTGTTGTGTAATGGATTGATATAAAAAACAATTTATTATACTGTATACCAAATAATTATTTTCAGGTGTTGGCCGGTTCCCTTTTATCTCTACATATGAAACACAATTTGTATGAACTTGGCTTCATGCAATCTCTGTACATACCATTTGGAGAAGCTATATCAAATTCAGCAAAAAAGTCCTTTACTGAGCCTTTAGATTTGCAAAGTTTAGGTGAAAAATAGATAGTATGCCAATGCATGTGTCACCTTAAAAGTTCATATGATTATTACTAACATCAGTACAATGGTCACAGAAAATCCATTTTTTTTTTATCACTGGATTGTTTTCACAGAAATATTGATTTGAAAAGGGCTTCATGTTGGTATAACCATTATAAGATTGTTGAGTAATATATCATACTTGAATTCTTTGCATTATATAGTAAGTAATAACCATAAAACCAATCAACTAAGAAAACCCAGATGTGCATCCGTGTAACACACAAACATAGGTAAAAGAAGAACAAGTAATTATGAACAAATCCACAAAACCCAGGAATAATCTCCCTTTCCACATTTGAGTTGTAATGTGATTGTGCTATAAAACTGAGGTCATATAGGACAGCCCAAACCAGAAACACTACACAGAAAATAACCAAAATTATTAAAATGAAATTTAATATATCTTCATTTGTTTCATAATAGTGTTTTCATTTAACTGCAGTTAGAATAGGCTATTAAACATTTCATTATGAACAATTTTATCAAATCAAGATTTTGAATTATCATATATCTTCTATGTGATTAAGTTAGCAATATCTGACATAGTATGCTGAACTTTCCTTTCTAACAGCACATATAGACAGTTGCGATATGCACATTATAAATATGATATTATTATTATCATTATTAAAGAGCATGTGTTGATAACTTACTCATGGACGTGAAAGGGCGAGACATGCTGGAGACAGCATACTCATAGTCATACACCTGTGTCTGCAGCTCATCAACACGGCTGAACGCATCCAGCTTCAGGCTACGCTCATGGGTCAGACGAGACTTCACCTATAAACACAAACAATAAGAGAAGATTTGAAGTCAGTTTTAACAAGTTATTTGTACTTTGAATACTAAGAAAATTATGGTATATGACATAAGGATGATGGTTAGGGTTATAGGATAATAATTATCATTGATGATGGTGGCAGTGGGGATGATGATGATGATGATGAAGATGATGATGATGATGATGATGATGATGATGATGATGATGATGATGATGATGATGATGATGATGATGATGATGATAACGACAACAACAATGATGATGTTGTTGTTGATAATGAAAATGATGAAGATGCAAAATACTGCTGAAAACTGCTTATGATGTTATATAACAATATAATAGTGCTGGTAACTATTGATGATGATGTAACATACCTGTGTGACCTCCTTGCGAGTCTTCTCCTGTGTGGTGTTGTAGAGACGGTTTGTTTTATCCAGGTCATCCTCCATCACCCCCAGCTTGGCAGCCTTCTGCTCTATCTCCTCCATCTAACAGTCACAGAAACAAATGGCAGTTATCAGAAATGATTCAAGCAATATGTGGTAACGTCACCTATGATTTATTTCAATATGGTATAAAAAATATTCTTCAAGATGTTCTTGCAAGATGTACCAATTATCATCTATCTCTATATCCTTCATCTAACAGACACGGAAACAAATTTCAATAATCAGAAATTATTCAATCAGAGTGGGGTACATATTAGACAAATGCTTTTAAATATTATATCAATGGAGTAATTAAACTCATTCAGCAGCTATCTGGCATGCCTCAAACTGTTAACTGTAACATCACCATTTGTTTGCATTAAATTAAAGTTTCTTGCATTTCAGCAACTGCTGCTGATCAACCTATTATATATAGAAACATCTGATTTGTCATGTCACCAGCTTACACTACAGCAGAGATGTATTTGTTTTAGATTAGCTATAATTTGCTCTCCTACTACCCGACAAAAGCGAGTATGAACTCACCAGTTTATCGAGTGTAGCCTGCCTGGCTAGCTCCATCTGCCTCTGGTTCCTGGCCTCCTGCTCCTCCTTGTGTTTCCTCTCCTCCTTGATTCGCAGCTAAAGAAATTGAATTTAAAAATACAAAAGATAACTACAAGGAACAAAAATTGTTACTTTTTGATTTTCTGTTTCTCATGGATTATTAGCTTAGAATATATAGCTAAATAGCAAACTTTAGGAAATCATTGACCTATTAAATACTCAAGGGATAAAAGATTTGCCGACAATATAACTTGAAAATTACTCCTGAAATAACGCTACCCCCCCCCTCCCCCAAGGTATATAACATAAACTGCAAAATAGAATCTAACCACTGGTACATACTGAAACCCCAACAAAATATTTGATGGAGCTTATACTACCTCTTTGTCGAGCGTCTTCTTGGTGGCCTCTCTCTCCTTCTCTGAGGTGGACAGAGCCGTGCGTAGCGCCATGGTCTGCTGGCGGAGCAGGATCACCTCCTCATTGGCGGCCATCTTGATCTCCAGGTAGTCACGCTTGCTGCGGTCCAAGTCATGCTGGAGTTCATTCACCTGCAGTAACATTAATTGGAAATATTCAATTAGTAATAATAATAATAATTCATAACAATTATCTGGGGTATAGTAAGTGCAACGCATTCTTCGAAAGCAATGCTCAAGTCATTTTTATCATTATTTTGGTAATTTGATATGCATTCAAGATCAATCAAGCTCAAAAGAGAATTTTCAATTTCTAAGGTAGTATCAAGGTCAGTTATCTCTAAAAATGTATCCTAAAATTGATTTTAGTGTTTTGTGAAACACCCTACAGTTTACTAAAATTAAGATTTATGCACATCCCTTGCCCGATGACCAAAAGACATGCCATTTCATTATCTATGTTCTTCATCAATATACTTGATCAGTTGGAATTCATCTTGCACACACAACTTGTTGCGATGTCAGGCAAACCTTGTGCAAGTTGCCAGATTTATAACCTTTGTCAATCAAATATGTGTAACAATGAATATGTAAGAATGAAATATGTTAGAACACTACTAGGCATACGTTCATAAAACCCCACTAGCTTAGTTCTATGCTAAGTCTATTTTTGGATGACCCTAACCAAGTATTTAACACATGATCCTGTAGTTACTAAGTTAAACCTACTAGGTACCTAAGGCTAACCCAGCTTACATTAATTGGGAACAAGGTCAATTGCATGTTGCTCACAAAACTGTGTGATCGGAAATTGATTTAGTATGGAACTAAGCTAGCAGGCTTATATGACTTTGGGTCCTGGTTGATTGCATACCAATGAGTTATAGTTTTCCCTGAGCCTGGTGGCCTTCCATCCCCCGAATGACTTCATCTTGACCAGTCTCCGGGTCAGTGTACTGTTCTCCTTCTTCAGCTCATGGAGTTCAGTTGCTCGCCTCAGGTTCAGCTGCAGGCCCTCATCCGCTGCAAGATACAAGATCAAATTATCTATTGATGATGGAGTAGTTCATTATTCATTATACAAAATTTCATTATTTGTATTTGTCATGTATTTTAATATTACAATTTTACATTGATCATAAATTTATCAAATACCACATCTCCTATTATTTGTTCTGCATCACATTTTTGTAGCTGAAAATACTTGAATAGAAGGAGCATAAATTTGCAATATTTTGTTATTTTTTGCACCTAATGCAATATAATGGTTACAATCCTGAAATTCTCTCTGTATTCGAACTGGCAACAATCAAGGTTAGTCATTTGTGAACTTTTGTGTAATTTCAAAATTGAAACTTGGAACCTATTATGATTTAACCCCTGCAAAATAAGTGTAAGAAATTGCAACTTTGATGAGCAAAAAAGTCATGCATGAATTTGTTCTTATGATGAGTGTTTATATATCTATTTGTTCATGATACTCACATCCAGACCCGGCAGTCTTCTTCTTGAACATTGACATTGCGATGACGGCTTCCTCTCGGACCTGACTGATGATGTCAGAGGCCTCCTTGTGGAGACGCAACCTGATGGGGAATAATAATAATAATTTCCATTTATATAGAGCATATGATTTGTTTTTATCAAACTAAAAACAATATAAAGAAACATATAAAGAAATTACACAAAAAGAACTTTAGAGCTTTCTTATATGAATCAATTGAGGATGATATTACAATGAGAGGTTCTCGTGACAAACATCCAATACGAAACAGGATTTTTCATAATTTTGCACTATGATTAAGTCCCCCCCAAAGAAGACTTGCAGAGAAGAAAAAAAAAATTCTTTCTGAGAGCAAAGGCAATAAAAAAAAGAATAACAGAAAATGTAATGAGGCCATTGGATAAAGATAGACAAATGATCTTATTATATATATCAAACTACTTTAAGACATAATAAATTTATAGTGTTTGTTTTATGTGACATACTGTATATGAACAATCTAGAATGATAAGTCAGAGCAGTATCTGTTGTTTGATGAATGAATTTATTTTATACTTGCCTCATCAAAAGTATATCCATATATTTCCCTATTCAAAATACAAATGATAAACTTTAAATCTTACCCAAAGTCATCAAACTTCTGCTTGAGAGCAAAGGCACTGTCGAATAGATTCTGTACGAGTGCATCATATTCCCCCTTGACCCTCCGCCGGACGTCCTGCTCCTTGGTCAGAGCCTGCTCATTCATCTCGGTCAATTTGGACCGCAAAGCTGTGATCTCTGTCACATGAGAGGAAACAGAAGAGAGATGTATGATAAATTGCATAGATTAATATGATGCCTCATTTTAACATGTTCCCTCCAAGATTTTGAAATAATAGACTTTTTTTAAAAGGACCCATCAGGTTCCTGTAAGCACTGGGGACAAAAAAAAAAAAAAAAAAAAAAAAATCATCTCTAATTACACTTAAACTGTACTTGAGTAACAACATTTTTATGCCTGTGTCATCTCTATTAAAAATTCAATATGTTGAGATACATTTATGTCAAATTTGTTGGTTACCTTAAGCAGACTCTGCATTATACTTATAATTTATCACCATTTATCCATTTCAATTTTGTTGTAATCTTACAACCATTTTTATTTCTGAAGATCGACGCATATAAAGTGCAAATTACCTTGACTTAACTCCTGGGGGTGAGGGCCAGGGCATGTTTGATATATTATTTCTTCATTTTGTTTTACCATTGCTCTTTTGTATTTTAACAGTTTTGCCATTTAATAAGCGGGAGGGACCTCACGGCAGCTTCCCCATGATTAAGGCTTACCCAGTAGTAGGTCATGACTCCTGTCTGCTAGCTGGCACTGGATGTCCACTAGAGCAGCCGTCTGGATGTCAGTGTAAGCTTGTTGGAGGTGCTTGATTTCCTGGGGGATAGGAAGTGAGCAAAGGATGGTAACAATTAGGTATGATCTATAATTGAAGTACACAATTCAATTCTAATAACAGTAAGGACTCCTGTCTTTTAGCTGGCACTAGATGTCTACTAGAGCAGCTGTCTGGATGCCAGGATAGACCTGGCAAGGTATGCTTAATCTCGTTCACGTATCAAACAATATTTGGGTCCCTATTTAGATCCCTTACCTGCTCTCTCTGGTACAGCATCTGATGATGTTGCATCAGCAGGTTCTCGTAGTTCTCATAGTTGCCCTTCTCCCAGGCCACGACTGCTTTGGCCCGGTATAAGCAATAACCTCTTTCCTTTATTTACTTATCAAACAGTTATTTCATCCCTGCTAATAAACATTACCTGTTCTCTCTGATACAGCATCTGATGATGCTGTCTCAGCAGGCTCTCATAGCTGCCCTTCTCCCTGGCCATGACTGCAACAGCCATGCCGTTTGTCTAAATTTCTCATTAGTTATAAAGATATTTATGATTGAAGTAATCAGATTCCATTGATTACCTGTTCTCTCTGATACAGCATCTGATGATGTTGTCTCAGCAGATTCTCATAGTACATGGAGTAGTTCTCATAGCTGCCCTTCTCCCTGGCCATGACTGCACTGGCCAGGCCAGCGAGGGCATTGTTGAGCTGGTCGGAGGTGAAGGTGACCTTGTCGCCATCCCGTTCAGCCATGTTGTGCATGGTGCGCACAAAGTCCTCAGCTACATGGGGCTTGGGGATCATCAGACGCTCATTGATCACCTGTGGTGTGTGGGTTAAAATCCATTGGTGAGTTACTATGGCAGTAATTTGTTAAATCAAATGAATTTGTGATAAATTTGTACATTTTGAAGTTGTTGAAGTTAATGGGACTTGTTAGGGAAATGTGGCTTGAGAATCATAAGATTCTGACTCTTTTTAAAATTATTAATAGCTCTGTGTAGATGTGTAGACACAAGCTATGAGGGCATGTTAACTCACTGGAAACAAATGACTTTGGCAACAATGTATTTTTGAATAGACATTAATTTGAGGTATATATATATCTGGCACCTTCCGACATAGATTTACAGCAATTCAGGGAGTTCATCTATTGAGCGAGTCAAAGTTATCTATGGTGGGCGATGATGACAAATGTACACGTAACCAAAACTGAAACTAAAACTGAAGCTGAATAGACTTACTTGTCTCTTCCAGAGGTCAGTGGGTAGGTTGCCTTCATCCCTGGCCCTCTCGGCAGCAACGAGGGCGTGCTCCCGACTAATCTTGCGCTGCAGTTCATGAATCATGTGATGCTCAAGGCCATCTAAAAGCGTGACCAGTTGTTTAGCTCGCATCTCCATCTCTGAGACTCCGCGTGGAGCCACAATCGGCTCCGAGTCGACAACCTGACCTTCATACATGTCTCCCTGAAGGAAATTTAAAAAACGTTTTGTGTCAGCCCCGTGGAATAGAAAATAAAAATTATATTTAAAAAAAAACAGCTTGTAAAGTTGCTTGGGTCAAAGCTCCATCTCTGTATAAGTATATAACCATTTCCTTTTATTTGTTGTTATTTGTAAACAATTATCGTGCATTTTTGTCATTTATTTTCCCAAATGTGTAATTATTAAAACTTTACCGTTGTTGTCCAATTTAAATAATCACTAAACCAGAACTCTCATTTATTCTTTATTCTTCTTTGGTGTAAACATCTTACCTGTCCATGTCTCCTGGCAATGCTCTTCACTACAGGGTACAGGATGTCAATCTTGTAGGTTTGGCTGCACAGTAAAATAACAATCAAGCAACAAATGGAATTGCGGTTATTGAAATAAAACAAAGAAAATTAAATATAACGTACATGCTGGCGACACATTAATTATCTCTGAACAGATACTGAATTATTCAATTCACTATGCACATGTTACTCCAACACCATGCATACAGTCAATATGAAAGCTTGCAAGAGGTTTGCCAGACATAGCAACTAGGTATTGAAAAGTATTGGTTAAGAAAAACATATAGTTTATTTTCAGGCCATCAGGTAAGGAATATTAATACATTCAAATAACTTAGTACCAAAATGATAGTGAAGCTAGATTGTGATTCATCCAGGAAAATGTTCATGAGGTTGAAATTGAATCTAAGCAACTGGACTTACTATTTGTGGAGTAGAACAGTTTTGCAACCTATCTAGGTTGCTTCTTCAGCTAAACGTATAACCAAATATATATAGCTTTAAAAATTGGTCTGCGTCGGTGTGGTGAAATAGACAAACAAAACGTTAATAAAGAACACCGTATGAAAACGTAGTTTTCCGAATTTTCGCCCATAGGGCTTCGTCAGGGTTTGAATGTCAATTTGAGTGTAGGCGCCTACATTCAAATTGAGTTTTGTTTTCTTAGATTAGTCTAATAAACGCTGACGAAGCCCTATGGGCAAAAATTCGGAAAACTATGTTTTCATAGTGTTCTTTATTAACGTTTTGTTTGTCTAACCAAATATATATATATATTTTTTTGTATACTAATACAAAACATAAAAGATATGCTAAAATATACTTAGTACTCACCAGAACTTCCTATAGAGTGATGGTGAATCAATCTCTTCAACGACCAGCTTGCGTTGAGCCCACTCCACCTTGAACACCTCCAGCCGTTTCCATAGCAACAGGAAGTCTTTGAGGAGGGAGTATGCTTTGACAGGTTCCTTGGTGCGTGACAATGCCTTGCCTTTCATTGACACCACTGGTAAGGTAATGATGAAAGAAACACATTGTATACAAACATCATGCACTGATATTTGATTGCTCTAATCAACTGACATGTCCAGATATTTATGTCCTGATTAAAATTATCATTTTTAAAATACTTTTTTTTTATAACACCAGGAAATCTTCATATTCAAAAATATATTATAGAATAAAGTTACAGAATAAAAATATATTTCATCTTTATTACATCCAAGATCTGGAACTGCTTGCTAGTTCTTTTACCCATTCAAGACTGGTCCCCAAAATACTTGGGCTTGGGTCTATGGAGAATGCATGTTATAACAAAATCAATCAATCCTGAATGGGTTAATTTCCCACAAATCATACACAGGAACGATGCAGATGATCATTACTGCTTCTGTAGCATTCAATGTACTGAAAGGAATGAATATCAATAAATTATATTTAATTTGCAATCCTACAACCAGATTTGTCAACTATTACCACGCCTACCTTCCTTATGTTCCTTGCCCATCATTGACAGATTACTGCCACTAGCCGGTCTGGAGTGGTTGGAGCTACGGGTGCTAGCGGCACTCCTAGGGCGGGATGGGGTCTTCATACCATCCCCTCCATCCTCCCCATCACTATCATCAGGGGACATCACTATATCCTGCTGCCCGCTCAGTAACACATCCTCCATCAGCAGGGAGACACCAAGGATTTCACCGTTAGCCACATGCCTAGGAGTTAATTGCACAAAGGGGAAATGTGGAAGTGTTGGGATTAGTTCATATGTATTACTTTTAATCTTTTGCTTTATGTATAATGCAAATTATGCAATGAAGATATACACAAAATTCTGATATCTGCTGGTTATGAGTCTCACATGTCTTCATTCTGAGTCCTTAGGACGCTCCATCCATGTTCAATCTGAAACAACAGTCAGTCAGTACCCTATGAAATACGGTCTTCAATATATCAAACCATATGTCTACAAATTGAGATAGTTCATGCTTGTATGTGTACATCAGTATTAAAGAGGTTTAATTCGTCTAATTCTTACCTGTCCACATCTTTGAGACCTGAGAGACACAGCTGCATGTTGTGTTCAATCTGGTGCCACTGCCAGAACCGCAGGGGAAATGGACCTCTCCTGTGGATAAGAAGTAAAACAGGAAGACAAAAATCAATGTAAGTTTAAAAGTGACTTGATTTTACGCATGATGCCAAAGTGCATATCCGGTAATGCCATGTATTGTACCGCTACTGATAAACAGAAAATTGGTGATTAAGAAAAACACGCTATTCGAGAAATGAAGATCAGGGCACATGTAAAATCGATAACCCAACAAGGAAATATTAATGTGGAAATAGTTCCTGAACTCTTTGATCTCTAGGCTGTATTGATAAATTGATATGGTTTAGTGAAAGTGAATAACAATAATTCTGCACTAACTGGTCTACTGCAACAAAAGAGAAGGTAAATAAATCAAATTACCTTCCCAGATAAGCTCTATGTGGGAAAAGCTCTTGCGCCCTATGATCCCTTGGCTGCAGTGGCTCTGGTGTGGGAAGGTAGGCATTGTATAGTGTAGGTCTCTGCACATTACTCAGAGCCGGCAGGGCTAGAGAGAGGTTCTCTGTCACGCTGCGGTAACCACCAACGTTCTTTGTAGAGAGGAGAGTGTTGCGCAGGGTGTAGCGGATCGATGAGTCAAACTCTAGGAAAAGGATGTTCCTGCGAAGGCTCAAGAAGTCTGCAATCTAACAGTTTGGAAAGAGAAAAAGACACAAATTCTTGGATTTTGTATTTTTCTTTGGATAAACACAATTATTTATAGATCACATCCCCGTGGCCATCACAATCACCATTATCACGCTCATCATCATCATCATGACCATCATCATCATCATCTTGGTCGTCGTCATCATCATTACCATCATTGTCATCCTCATAGTAATCATTATCAACTTTCATTACAGAGGGTCTGGACTTACCTGTGCAGGGTCATGTGGGTTCTCCATGTTGTTGATTTGTTTCTGGATCTCTCTCAGTTCAGAGCAGATGCCCTCCGTGCCTCCCCAGTCAGCCGTCACCACTTCCTTCTTCTGGGACCCAAGCCTGAAAACACAAATGATTCATTGATATTGTATTCATTCATGTAAAGGCAAACCGTCATGATTGCATCAAACTAAATTTTATCCAGCATACTTGTAAATTTAGTGAGCAAACAGATAATGCTTACATAACATTGATATCCAGAGGGAAAACCACAAATACTATGTCATGTTTGATTTCATCCATGCTATCTTCATCTTACTCTATAAAATGTTGAACAGGATTACATTTTGGTGTCAGTTTAATAAACAAATGTTTCATATAAGTAAATTGTATATGTTCTTTATTAAGTTTTTTGTTATGCAGTTTGATAGAGCAGTCATACCTCTGAGATTCTAAGACATTAAGGAATCATTACAAACTAATTAAACCAGGAATCTCATGGTTCTACTTGATAAGCAGAGTAAGGAATACAGAGAATGAGACAGAAAGCCCTAAATGTCTCACCTTGCATGATAAGCCTAGCTTGGAGTGAGCACACAGATACTGGATGATGTCATGAAGAGCAGAAATGGTTCTACTCAATGAAGAAGAGTAAGAAAACAAAGAGGATGGGGATAGCCCTAGATGTCTCACCTTGCTCGAGCAAGGAATACAGGAGGAGGGACAGAAAGCCCTAGAACTAACCTTGCTTGAGAGCTACCTACCTAGCTTGGAGTGAGCACACAGATACTGCAGGATGTCATGCACAGCGGATATGGTTCAAATCGATAAGCAGTAATTAAGTAAGGAATACAGGGTGAGGTACAGAATTAAAGCCCCAAAATGTCTAACCTTGCTTGAGAGCTGCCTAGCTTGGAGTGAGCACACAGATACTGCAGGATGTCATGCACAGCGGCGATGATGCGCAGAGAAATGGCCAGCGCCCTCACACAGCTGTCTTCATCCAGGGTCTTGAACATGATGAGTGATTCTGTGTGGTGAGGCAGGAACCACATGTTGAGCAGGTTGGCTCCATTTGGTGACAGCAGGCGACGTGGACGCTTCTTCAACTCCCTGAGTAATTGTCAACATCAAATGGACAGGTCAAACATATTTTGTAGGGCATATTTATAATGGTGAATCATTATTTTGCAATGCAGAGGAAACACAATATTGAAATACTATGGATAATGATTATTTCTAAGCGTATACAAGAGTGTGATTTGATTATATATATATATATTGGCAAAGAAAATACTAAAATATCAAATTATTACAATATGAAGGACCATCAGATATTAACACTGATAGTAGAATCCTGTGTCTACAAATATCTGCATATTTGCCTACCTATCAGGAAATAAATTTTGAACTAAAGAATATTCTATTAAGAACTACAGTTCCATACAAACAACAAATGATCACTAGATGTCTTACCGTGGGTTGGTTTCAAGTCCTTTCACATCATCATTAGGGGTCTTCTTCTCGTTTGGCAGTCCACAGACAAAGTGCGTGTTCTTGACTGCAGGAAACTCATCTAGAAGAACCATGATGCTGTTGATGTATGATATAATCTGGCCACGAATGGAATACTGGGATACACGCCGCATGAAACGATGGCAGAACTTCACAATCAGATCCCTAAACAGAAATACAAAACGTGAAAATGCAAAGTAGTGATATTTGCTTACTAATTCCACTAACTTTGTACATAGTTTAATTCTCCCATGGAGATTTCCAGATCCGAACACTTCAATCATACAAATGTTTATAAAGAAAGAGAAATTCTGAAAAATGGAACCTGTTCCATGGTTCTATTGGTAATACGAATTTCGTATGAACTTAAATATTACCTATTGTTCATGGTATTGTAGTGAATTAAACAGTTGTTGTGAATTTTAATACATTAATACTAAGACAAATTAAAAAACAAAATATTATGATAAATCAAAAACAACAACGGGTTAGCATCTTCATCGCATTTGATTTGTTCTCCACGAGAACCCTGCATTTCATTTACATACAGATACTCCAGATTTCAAATACATGTCTGTCTTTAACACCTCAGAACAAAATAATTTTACCTTTTCAGTTTCTCAACCTCGTCGGGGTTCTTCATGATGGTGCCCATGCTGCTCTTCTTGTGCAGGAACTCATTCAACATCACATCTCTGGAAGGAGTCTGCAAACAAAAGAAGAAGACCAGGTATAACATTTTTGTCCTTTACTTGCTTGGATAAATGCGACATATTCTTCTTATAAAAAGACAAACAAATGCCTCTGTGGATTATCCTAGTAAGAGGTTGGAAAAAATGAAGAAAAATACTTCTGAAAACTGCTTATCTACAACAAAATCGGATACATGTGTAATCAAAAGATAGTCAGTTTGGGGTTTATAAGAAAGGCAAACTAGAAGGTCAAGTAAATGCCTTCTTGGATGGTCCTATAAGGTTGGAAAACAGGAGAACAAGACTTTTGTCATTATGATACTAATCACACTTTAAACAATCCATTCACTGAAAGAATTGAAATTTAATTTAGTTTTTGCTTCAAAAGAAGAATGGGAAATAATGCACTATATATATAGTACCTTTTCTAGCTGCAGAGAGATGAATGCTTCTGGAGATCTCTTGTGCTTCTCCATGCCAGACTTGAGCTTGGCTGCAAACACCACCGACTGAGTCGTCACTCCTACAACACCAGACTGCCTTCTAAGCTGACTCCTAGGTGATTTACTGGACTCCACTGGTGCCTCCTTACCTCTGTTACAAGAAATGATTCGAACCTTGTTATAAAGACCACTACAGGGATGTCCAGAATCATACAGTAAAACCTGTCTATAAAGACCACTGACTGAGTCGTCCACTCCTACATTGGACTTCTAAGCTGACTCCTGGGTGACCTACCAGACTCGGCTGGTGCCTTCTTACCTCTGTTACAAGGAATAATTTAAATTCAATTTAGAAACAGTCATACCTCGCTATAAAGACCTCCAATTTGAAGCAGAGATTTATAAAGTATTAATAAAGCGATGATTTGTGAAGGGATTCTTTCCTCTAACGAGGTGACCTATTTTCTCATCCCATCTGATGAAAAATAATTCTGACATATCAATGGCCATGAACGTATCAAATGATCCATCAACTGCAGTAAAAGAAATGCATGGGAGCTATGGGCAATATAGCTCTCAATATGCCATAAACACCCCCTTACAATCATTAAAGGTCCACTGTTATTTGTCATAAAGTTATATGTAAAACAAAATTCAGTGCCAATTAAATTCCAGCGAGCCTGAAAAACAGCCCTTGAATTAACAGTATAATTATTACAATAATTAAGTGTTAATTTTTGACCAGATTATGTTATCAGTTCTTTCTTACCCCTGCCTCTGAGCATTAGGCTCTCCATCCTGTTCTTTGAAGTAGGAGCAAACGCTGCCTTGCTGGACGGCCGCTAGTAATGCATTCTTGTGAACCACCTGTGTCATAAGGATGGCTCGCAGGTTGGCTTCTCCGTGGACCTTCAAGATCTAAAGAACAATAAATAAGAGATGTTAATCTGGTTGTAATATGTCAGGATCTTATGTGAATCATTGGTATTATAAAATTGCATGTATAAATGGTTTGTTGTAAGATCTACTTCAAAAGTTGGTTTGTGGGCAAGCATTTTAGACTTGCTAACTTCCAAGTGTAGTTAAATACTTTCACTGCATCACAGGATTCCTAATTTCTTTGAGAAAAAAACAACTTATTTTCATGATGTGCTTTCAAACCCCTTACATAACGCTGTCACAGTAAACTATGTAATATTAGGTGAATATAAAGTTGCAGTTTGAAACATAATGCATCATCTCAATTAATATAGGATCCTAGGATCCAAAAAAAGAGAAGTGGGTGGGTGGATGTAGCACAATTATCTGAAAAAATGAGCTCCTATTTAATTAGTAGTCACTATAGGTGATAATAACTCAAGAACTTTAAGAGTGATAAGACTTGTACCTTGAGGCAGCCTTCTTTTGATCTGAAGCTGAAGAGGCCCACATGTTTCTCATCCAGCTCCTGAATGGCCAGGAAGAGGTTAGCCGGGGTGTAGCGGTCAAGGGACGAGTCGTCTTCTTGAAGGGCGGTCATGAAGAGCGGAGGGGGTTGGTCAGCATCGTCTTTATGATTCGCAAACTCAAACTGGACGCAGCGTAGAAATATGTGGAAGTCATCAAAACCCATCTGTTCTGCCTGCACTCGGTACAGCTAGAGCGTTAAAAGAAAATGATATTCATGAAAACTGCACTTAAATTTGTAATGAAAAAGGGGTAGAGGTGTTTAGCAATGTCCTTGTAGGTGATAATGTTTAACCATAAATTAAGCTAAATATAAGATGAAATTCGATTTATAATTACCTTTGATAAAACTTCTGTTGCCCAAGCTGCCTCAAGAAGCCTGTGTCGGAGGTTTACCATCTGTAAATAACAATTTAAAAATCGGGTATGAATTAATACAAGCAAAAGTTTTCTTTCAGATATCAGTATCAGATATATCCCATATTTCAACAGGTCAATCAAGAAAACAGAAAATAGTCAATATTTTTTCAGTGAAATTTCATTATTTCATGAAGACATCCAGCCTGTGAATTTTCATGACTAGTCCTTAATGGATTTAAAGTGTCTTTAATAAGTTACATTTTTGGGGGGTCGGATAGCCCTTTCAGCAAAAAGCTAGTTTCGAAACGGTCCAATAAAATAACAATATACGAAACATTAGAAAACAAATTATGAGTGATATCTATGCTTTATATTTGCCCATATTTTAAAGTACTTTATCCTTACAGGTGTGTATGCTGTTTTGTCTAGCTAACTCAAGCAAAGCTTCCTTTTACTTTTTGTAAGCGTGCTATACAAATATCTACCACAATCATCATCATCATCATCATCATCATCATCATCATCATAATCATAATCATCGTCATTATATATTATCATTTTTTTTTTTTAAAAGATGGTTGAATAATAATCTTACCTCCATGACATTGATCCAGATCTTGAGGTTATCTGCATGCTTCTCCTTGGCCGTTCTTCGCCCAGCAAGGGCCTCCTGGGTTGCCATTTGCGTCCCTCCGAGCTCCTCAATGAGTAAGGGATCCTCAACATACAGGTCTGAGAACAGCTACACGTAAACACAGAAGGAAATAAGGACCTAGGTCAATTTGACTGCGCACTGAAGAAAATTGTGCCTTCAACATAAATGGATCTTATTTTGATGCAACCTTTGACCTGTAAGAAAATGACCTCTTAATTTATATATATATACATCATCAACATCTTCACACAGGTCCCAAGTCTAGAGTATTGAACTGATAGTAAGATATTGAAACATGCCATTTGGCATACATAATAATCCATGTAGCCTTTGACTATATAACCCTATATAATCATGGTTTCATGTAATGTACGCATATCTGTGCATGCATTAAAGTGGTCCAGGTAAAGTGTCTAACTCCACGAAAAATACTTGGAGCTTCCTCGTTTCTCTTCTGCCGTGTTGTTTAGCTTATGGTAAGAGAAGAATAAAATAGGGTTCGATTTTTTCAAATGTCCCTTTAGTATGAAGATAATTATCATTGAAAATCATTATTTCAAAAGCGTTAGCTAACGGTTTTGATAAAAAGTACAATTGTCGTCGCTGAACACGTCCGGGCCAGCACGCGTGGGAAATTTTCCCGACCCACTGAACTTTGAGTCGAGCGTGCGCAAATTCCATGAATTCCGTACCGTCTGTATGTATACACGGGTGCGGATATCGTCAAGATCAAACGGATGAGTATTACTGCGACAAATCTACAACAGACCATCAGTATTCGGTGATAAAATATGAACTCAATATTCGTTTTTTTCACTAGGTAAACAGTGTTCGTTTTCTTTCAAACTTTCACAAATCTTTCAATTGTATTTTTTTCAAATGTCATTTTGTGCAATATCTGACACTTTAAAGCAAAACTTTTGCTTATTACAAGATTCAATCAATTTAACCATGCATCAGGATTTAATTTAAAAATTATGATTAATATAACAGGTAATATATAATTATAAATGCGCTTTAGGAAATTATTTATTATTATTATAGAACATAAATGGTTTTGAGGTATTTTCTGTCTAAATTAAACTCTATTATAAGAACTCCAAAGTAGCTGTGACTAGATTTTACATCTTTCTGTATCTGACTGCTGTAACTATGCCCAATAGGACAATTGCCCAATCGTCCCATTCTTTTGGCATGGTCTCCTACAGTCTCTTCTTCATGGCGATGACCTGCATCACTGCATGAGGGGTCATGACAGTGGATCAGATCCTAAAAGAGTTGATCATGTCTGTCTCAATACAATTATATAGTGAGTACTCCATAGTAACTAACTATACAAACTTACATCTTTCTGTATCTGACTTGAAAAGCCATGTCCCATAGGGCGAATGCTGTCCCATTCTTTCTGCGCAGTCTCCCACAGTCTCTTCTCCATGGCGATGACCTGCGTCACTGACGAGGGGTCATGGCAGTGGATTAGCTCCTAGAAGAGTTGAGAAGAAAATAAAGAGTCAGTGATACTTTCAACAATACATTTTTGAAACAAAATAAAACCATCTAAATCTGGAGAACCATCCAAAACATCAACACTGCTAACTGGCACATCAAATTATTCTTACTATGACTTTGTTAATGCAGGGAATTTGTTTACTTTTCCTTGATAAAATTGAGAATACAAAAAGGCCGATATTATTCAAAACAACATTTTGGAAAACAAAAACAAAACCCAATAATTCTGGAGAACCTGGCATCCAAAACATTAACATAATTATATTTACTAACTGGTATATCAAATGATTCCTACTAAACTTGTGTAATTAGGACAGTTTGTTTACTTTCACTTCAAAATGGTGACTCAAATAAATAAGTGAATAAACTTCCCCTCCTAAATTATTAAATAATGGACTATCATATTCATATTTGTGTGGGCAATTAGCTATTACATTATTTGTTATTTGTCTCATATTTATGGTATATAATTGCTACTTGTTAGGTCTCCCTGAAGGTTTTCAGCTACTGTATGATACATTATTTTCCATGAATCTGTTATAAAAGCATAAGTTTCATAAGTTCATATCTTACATTGAATGCATACTGTACAGCCTGTGGTATGCGGCTAACGAGGGCTAGGGAGGGGTGGAACTCCAGAAGGAAGACGTGTTTGAGGGCGGGGCGGCTCAGGTTGATGGAGATTGGTTGTTTCTGGATGATGGCGTACGGCAGGCCAAACTTGTTCCCCTCTCTCGTTACCCGCTTGATGTACTCCCTCTGTTCTTCAATCTGTCATGAATTAAACAAAAATTCAAATTAAGTACCATTTCTATTCCATAAGTCAGAATACTCCAATTGCTATCGGAAATAATATCGCGAGTGATATTCGTTTGTCTCGCAATGTATGGTCAACTAGGAATCTAAAAGATCACGACGTTTCGTGTGCCGCTGCAACACTTTGTCAAGTGATATAATCTAATGTAAGCAATCGTGTTTTATACTCCAATTGCTATTTCATAAACGCTCCCATTAATTCATCAAAGCTAGGTCCCAGTAATGGTAACCTAGTCTTCTCTCTCTTCCACAGTTCAGCCTGAGACACCGGGATTCCATCTTGCATTAGTAAACAATTATATTCACTCAACACCAAAGTATTTTCATGACTTAACCCATTGCCTACAGGAAGCTGGTGGGTCCTTTACTTGACTCTAGTGAGATTGCAAATTCCAGCAGGGAATATTTAACGAGAATGGTCAAATCGCCAAACAAACGTACCTGTTTATCGGAGACGGCTTTGACTACTCCACAGTGCAGTCTGAGGCACCGGGCTTCCATCTTGTATGTGTGCACAAAGTAGTCTGACTTGAAGTCAAAGCGTGGCCGCTTCTTCATGACGTTGGTCATCACTTGAGCGAGCGCTCTCTTCTCATGCATGTCAAATACGTTGTGATACGCCTCCAGGTACACATCAAGAAGCTGATTTTACAAGAAAGGCAAGTCCAAAAAAGTTATTTATTAACTCATTCTCAACTGTGTAAACAATTTTGTTGGTTAGAATTGTTTTAAATTCACTTGTTTGTTATGAATAATTTCATTCAATAGCATATGTTATGATATTAAAGCACTACCCTGAATGTAAAAAAAAGAAGGTATTTATTAAATCAATTAAAACATTGATTTATTTTCCAGATAATTCCTGTAAGCAATTTATATCTTGTTGATTTTCAATGTCTTACAATACATCTAGTTGCACATCAAAGCATTTGTATTTGTATTGTAGTCAGAGAATTCATATATTGGGGACCCAATCCTAAAAAATCTACCATATGATCCACTGACCTGGCGTTTGTTTTCAAGGAACTCTGCCTCGTTGGTCCACAGGTCCAGCAGGATGGCAAAGCGGTCAACCAAAGAATGACCGTAGCTTGGGACATCCACATCATCATCTCCCTGTGTCTGGAAAAGACAAGAGAAAATGAATACAAGCTGGCATTAGCATACAGTTGATAATCAAGTTTTAACCAAATTTAAATAAAACTGCTGCATACGTCTGCTAGAAGAGAAAATTAATACAAAATCGACTTTGAGGTAGCTGGCATTAGCCTACAGGTAATTCACAACTATTTTACAAATTTAATCCTTTGAATATAACTGGTACACAAGCCTGTGATTAAACAGAACACCCTTTTTCATAGTTTGATGCTGTAAGGATTAAAATTACTTCTTTATATTCACTTTAAAATCATGAAGGCAATTACATAATAAATGAAGCACAGCAGATATAGATTTCTCATTTTCATTCTTGCAAGAGTAAAGTCAACATAATTCTTTCAAGACGTTCACAAGTTAGTCTGATTTAAAAATTAATATGTGTGAATATACACACATTATAATAATACATAACATCTAGCTATGCTTATGGCAAGTTGGGGAATGTTTTTGAACTTGCTGTCCTGAAACCAGAAATAGGTGGACTCAAACAAAGGTAAACATTAACAAGTCAGTGATAGTTGTTTGCCTTGTCCGACATGTATTGTTGGCATTACTCAATTGATGTTAGCCAGAGTTCATGCACTGCCAGTGGTCAGT
The DNA here is from genome assembly GCA_037951105.1 of Echinarachnius parma. NCBI lineage: Eukaryota > Metazoa > Echinodermata > Echinoidea > Clypeasteroida > Echinarachniidae > Echinarachnius > Echinarachnius parma. The sequence goes on from JBAMJV010006056.1 coordinate 46,084, forward strand.
GCTAATTTAGGTGGCTAGCCAGTAGACAGAAGGTCTGTGAAACTGAAATCTCTGCAAGACCAAATGTCTGGTTTATCACGCATATTATAAGTGGATTGGGAATACTGTGATAAATAATGTGGGAGGGAATTGACCCCCCCCCCCCCATTCCAGTTCTGTTGTTTTTAGCAGGAAATTTACATCGTAATTACCAATTGAATGGAATTGTTCACAATGTGGAAATTGGGTTTGGCACAGTATTTTTGTTGTTCTAGCTCGCATGTCTTCCATCTACTGGGTCATAAACCTAATTCTTGAATAGCACTGTGTTACCCGTTTCCTGGCAGAGCCGATTGTTGATGCACCAGTCTTGACTCCTCTCGTACGATTCTCTCTGTCCTTCTCAATGAAGTGGGTTGCAATCAGAAGCAGGTCTTTCTCAAGTTTCCTGTCAGCAAAACGTTACACAATGTCAATTTCAATTTACTTTACTCTTTGAATATAAACAAGTTCTTAATGTCTTTCACAATTATTTTTGTAATATGACCAAAAAGTTTACAATATCTTTTACAATTCAAATAAAATTATATTAAACAAATATACCATGCACTGAGAGCCTCTAGTTGAAATTATGGATTCCGAGGTGACAGGAAAAGCACTATGTTCTGAGGGTCGTAGACCTGAAGAACATAGTACTTTTTCTGTCACCGAGGAATCCATAATTTCACTAGTGGCTCGAAATAGTGCATGATATATTTGTTTTATATCCTTCGCATAATCATAATCATCGCAAAAATACATTATTTCAATTAAATTAAAGAAAAATATAAAGAAAAACAAAACATTGATCATGGAACCATCACTGCACTGACTATGTTATGTTTGTGACACTGACCCCCTTTGCGCAATAGTCGTAGCGCAGAGCGCGTATTGCGCTATCTTTCCATTCATGGTTACGCGCCTTAACAACTAATGCGCACCCAAATGCAAAACGCGCGCATCAAGGTGAATAATTAACCTGCTTTACAGTACGCACGTGTAATTGTATGGAGAAAATAGTTATTCGTACATTACACATACAGCTAGTGCACACCGTGGCCGATTGTTAAATGACGAATTATGTCACGACCACAGAAGGACAACGATGCACAATGTGCACCATTGTCGTAAGTTTTAAATTCGAATACCGCTACATTATAATCTCTAGAATATTCTTTGGAACTTATTGATATTCACGGGTGAAAATATGCTGTATTTCTTTTTAAATAACTCTTTGAGAAATCTCGTCGAGCATCTTTCGCAAGCTAAAACAAGATCTCTTCTCGCAGGGAAGTTTTATAACACGCATCTCTATGGTCACCCGGCGTCTATGACGTCATTCATGGAATAGCATTTACTATTCCATGAATGACGTCACGCATAGCACATTTTTCTCCATGGGCATTACTATGTTTGGTCACATGACGCTATGTAGACCAATCACTGAACAGGATTTCATTCATGTAGGATATAATACAAAATATATATTAGAAAAGGTAATGCACTTGCAGGCTTGGTAACATCTATACAAAAACACATGTATATTCAGTAAGCCTAAGGGCCCCTTTGACTCCCATGACTACACTAGATTTGTTCATAGCAGATAAGCAGTTTTCAGCATCTCTTTAAGATGCTGTATGTCTTATTTTTGGTGGGGCCCTTAAATATATTAATCAACCAACAAAGACTTACTGGAAACCCTTCTTTGCACTCTGGTAGATGACGTAGTACCCCCTCTGGTCCTGCACATGCACCCTGCCTTCATCCACAGTGTAGAAGTCATCGTGGTTCTCAAGGTCAGAGAACTCCATGAACTCCGCTTCATTCAGTCTGAAAATTTGTAATAATTGTATATCTTATTTATGATGCGCATATCACATTATGTAGCTATGCGCTGTAAGAAAGGGAAAGTACAAGAAAAGTACAGCATACTACACCACATAATTAACTTTAAATAACAAGACCCACTATTAAAAAGAAGTATAAGTAAATAATAATAAGATAGATTTGATTGAATTCATCAGATATCATAGGTAATAATCCACACTTCATACATCTTGAATCAAAAGAAAAACAAATGTTTTTTCACATGCACAAAACTTCAGCACATAAACATGCGTTTGAGCATAATTTGCCTCTCCGGATTGGTAACTTTCTGAACATGGCTAGATAACTGAAGTCAGTCTGTTCTCTTTTGACTTCCAAAATGCAACATTCTTCAACTTACTTGAATTCTGCAGGTGTGTTGTGTAGGTATCCATGGTTACCAAGTCCCCCACCTCCACCCATCCCAGCCTCCGGGGTTCCCTGTCTGTGGTTCTGTTGGCTGCAAAAGAAAATGGAGATTATGAAGTTTAGTTAACATCTAAATATGTTTTATGAAATAACATTCCTTTTTTATCTTAAATTTTCTAGACAAAAGAAGCAATTACTTGAAGCTGAAAGAACAAGACACTATAAATATCAACGCCCTTTCCTTGCACAATCTTGGTGGTCTAGTGGTCATGTCATGTCTACTAATCAAGCGACCAAGGGTTCAATTCCACCCAAGTCAGCTTGTGATGTTTCTTTAGATCAATTCAAACCGGCAGTTTATGTCTAGTGCTTATATCTAGGCAGGGTAACAGAACTTTATTCAACATAACAATACATATGTATACACAGGATTTGAGACTTTTTTATCATCAGTTCTTTTACAATATGTCACCTTGCTCACCAAATGTGTTTTTCAAGCATTTATTTTTTAATTTGTTTATTACTTTACCCACCTGTATCTCTTCTGCTGGTCCCCTTCCAGTGAGAGGCCCCCATCGTTGATGGTCAGCATGCGCTCCACTGACTGGAAGTAGTTCAGCACACTCAAACACTGCAATAAAAAAAAACATTAAATATGTTTTGTCATCTTTTTACAAACTAAGTAACAGTGAGCATTAGGATATGTAGTTTAAAGAAATTTGGAGTTGTAAAAGCATATAGTTTCATGTAAATAACAAAAAGCGTGGAGGTGGAAAAAACATTAATTATGTCAAAATAAATATGTGGTTAATACATTGACATGATTAGTTGATAGGTGTTGATACAGTAATTTCTTTTCATTAGGCCGTAGAGACAATAGGCCATTATCCTTTTATAGCAAATCAACTCCAGAGCTCTATAATATCTTGAAACAATTTTTAAAAAGACTACCCCTCGTTTTCGTGTCACATATGATTCATAGTGGTTTTATGTGAACCCAAAATTATAATAAATTGATACCAAAAACACTTTTATCTGCATGATTTTAATAATCCTTCCTGTGCATTACATATATAGTTCTTGTATGATCTCCGTGCAAGTGTATGTGATTCACATGTTATTGTCATGTGATTCTTCTGTGAATGTCATGTGATTCCTTTGTGAATGTCATGTGATTCCCATGCAATGATCATGATGTGCTTCACACTCACTGTTCTGTGCAGGTCCCTGATCCTGAGATGCCTGAGGTAGAGGTAGGACAGATACCCTCCCTGCACCATGGTTGGATCTTGTTGGCTGCTGGAGTCGTCTTCCAGTCCCAGCTTCGCCAGGGCGTCGGCAAACGTAAACTCACTCTCTCCTCCCCTCTTCTTGCGGCGACGCGAGGTGGCGCTGTTTGCCCTTGACGACCCGGTCCCGTACGTCATAGTTTCTACTTCCTTCTCCTCAAACTCTGTGACAGCCAGGTCCTCCTCTTGCCCAACACTGGCATGGGAATGTAATGCAATAGGTAAAGCATCAGTGCAGAAGCTACAAATACTTTGAAAAAACCCAAATCACCTAACTTAGTTTGTTGGTTCTTTGTCACTGCTCATATTGTATACAGATCGAATGCACTAAATTGGCTACCAAATGGCTTGTCTGTTATTATTCACCAATATGTCGTTGACTCACTTTGACAATTTTGAAACCAACCAACCAGTACATCTATGATATTTAAACAACAAGTATATTTGAGTAGATTGGTCAACCTGTCAATTCATGAGTTGTACCTTTGAAAGAGTTCAGGGCTGCAGTATATCTTCCTCCACACAGTGTTGGTGTTGTAAGCCGTGCGGTGCGACGTCACTGACACAGCTTGGAATGCAGGGGGCTCCCTCACTGAGATAGCATGGGCTCTCAATGCCTCCATCACTTTCTGTTGGATTAGGGAGAGACGGAAACAGTTAATAGTTATAGTGGAATTGCATATATATAAAGATACTGGAGGATTTCCAGGTGGCATCTCCGTGGCAAAACACCATGGGTGTGAAATTTTGTATATAAATGTGTTTGACACTAAAGAAGTTATACATATACGATGAGGTTATCATATTGCAACTTCTGATAATCTTACATTCCTAAATGGGATCCTAGGACCAAACATATTCAAAGCCAAATCAGAATTCTTACCCCTGAATCGCTACATAGAAAAATCTGGAGTCCTGGACTGTGCTCTGAGGAGTCAACCCTTTCAAAAACAAATCAGAACTTTCAGAGTTAACCCTTTCAAAGCCAAATAGAATTCTTACCCCTGGGTCAGCCACAGAGATGAACCTGGACTGTGCTCTGAGTAGCTCGTCAATACTGTTCCTCTGTCTTAGCTTCATCAGCATCTTCTCCTGCTTCGGGTCCTTGTCAGCTCTGCACAGAGGAAGGAAACACATTAGCAGATTAACAGATTAGCAGATTAACAGATTAACAGATGAACCTGGACTGTGCTCTTAGGAGCTAATCAATACTGTTCCTCTGTCTTAGCTTCATCAGCATCTTCTCCTGCTTGGGGTTCTTGTCAGCTCTGCACAGAGGAAGGAAACAGATTAACAGATAACCAGCCTAGTTAGCTACAATAACAGTAATTCAAATCTTAATATACTAGAAGTGTTTGGTAAGATACTAGGGATTGATTTGTTATGACTTAATTGTCTTGCATAATGTTAATCAAGAATCAAATTTCAATTATTACCAAGTTCCCAGTACCACTCATTTTAAACATAACAAATAATTATAATTAAAATAAGTATTGTTATTATCATTACTACATGTATTATTACAATTTAAACTGTACAATTACTATTCATTTATGTTTATTGTTTATTTAATGTTATAATATATGAAATGTAATGCATATGAAACTTACTTGAGCTTGATGAACTCCAGCCAGTTGCTTTCCTTGAGGAGAGCGTGCGATGAAGTGTCAGCTCCCCATGATTCATTGCCAGTCTGGTCAAAACACACAACACATAATTAAACAAATGCACATCAAAGATTCATTTTTTGGAGAGAATCATGCCAATGCTTATAAACACTGCATTAGATTGTTATTAATGTTCAAAATTAGATAGATAAAATTGTCCCCTTAGTTTTATGAAGTGTCACTTCCCCTCCATTCATTGCCAGTGTGGTAATAACACACAACAATAACTAACAAGTGAAGCATTAGTGCAGAAGAATCATGTCGGAGAGGATCAGGCTAAAGCTCATGGCTTTGCATTGAATTCATTCATCCATTCATTCATTCATCCATGGCTTATTTGTCTTTCCACATCTGGATAGACAAAAGGGCATTATAATATACAGGGTTCAGGTCCTAATCAATACAAAATGTTTATAACTTTATTGCTAACAAAAAAGTATGTTTTCTCATTACCTGATAGAAATTGAAGCTAAGCTAAACTGTTTAGACTTGTATTTTAAAAAAATTTTTTTTTTTACTTCTACTACTATAAATACTTTTGCTGTACATAAACTTTCACTAAATTCATTACCCCTTTGAAGAACTCCAATCTTAATTCAATTACCACTTTGTATTATCTCATAAATAATGCAAAACTAGTGCAAATCAGCACCTAACATGCTTTTACATAAATATCATATTATTACAGTGGCTACAAGACTCACTTCTAGCTTGTCGTAGGTAGGGAATGTCTTCTGCTGCTCCTGCCTGGTAAAGTGCAACTTGAACTTGCGTGTCACCATGGTAACCAGCTCCATCTCGTCAGATGCGCTATCTGTGTCATCAAGGTTCTGATGTGGGAGATAAGAAATAGATTTATATATTGTAGACCTTAAAAAGTCAAAAGGTGGAATTTGTTCTGGGCTTTCCTAAAAGAAATCAAACTCATCTAGTAGAAAGATTAGCAAGGCTAAAACCCCTGCATTACATTTGCGCTGTATTACATTGAATATTCAGAACATGTGCAGTTACATATAGATGGATTTGTTGACTAAACATGCAGGTTGCTGCTGTTAATTGAAAGATGGATTATATAATGAGACATTTCAGGGAAGATCTGAAATTATATGATTTCTATATAACCTTACTATTTAACATTGTCCATTCAGTTAATTTAGAGTGTGAAAGCTTACATGGCACTGTAACTAGAGGCACGGATTTTCCGCGATCGCGGAAAATCGCGGAATTGACCATTTGAAACGGAAAACGGAAAAAAAAAAAAAAAAAAAAAAAAAAAAAAAAAAAAAAAAAAAAAAAAAAAAATCATTTTTTTTTTTTTTTTTTTTTTTTTTTTTCTTTTCTTTTCTTTTTCGGAGCCCGTTCCGAAAAAAATGAAACCGGGACCCGATGGTGACGGTCGGGAACCAGTGTGACGGACTGAACCAACTCAGCCTTAATCATTAATGAATCTGTTAAAGATATTTACTCTCTGCCTCTGGCCTGTGGTAAGTCCTTCCTGATATCAGGCATGACACATTCCCCCCAAATTTTGATGATTTGTGGGTGAAAATCATGATTTTACCCTACTCATTGAATTTTGTATGGAGTTCTATGTAAACGGAATTTGCAGTTTTTCACATGTACAAAGTCTATGGCAAAACGGAATTTCCGTTTTTCAGGCAGGTAAAAACGGAATTCCAGATTTTCTGAAACGGAAAAGGCCTTTTTTTGAAACGGAAAATCAGTGCCCCTATGTAACACATGATACATCTATCTATACCAGAGATGCCAACCTTCACAAACCAACAAAAGTATTCTGAGAGGTAAAAAACAGTATTTTGAACCCCAAAAAAGTATTTTCAGAGCTGTCAACCTTTAGAGGCAAAAAATACATATTTTTTCGCGAAGCCAATTCGCGCAGCAAAAATACCCTTTACGCGCGCGTTAATATAAAAGTTGGTTCGGTCGATCACACCAGCGTTTGTATGAGTTTGTTCGGTTTATTTGTGTTATATTTACAATATGTATCTGAAGTAATAGTTTATCAGGGTTCAACGTAAATTTTGTTGCCGTTTTCCGATCGTTTCTATAGGGAGTACAAAAAAAACAAAAACAAACAAACAAACAAACAAAAACAAACAAAAATCGTTTTTTTTCTTCTTTTTTTCAAGAAAACGTATTTTATTAGGGGAAAACGTACTGCCGTATTTTGCGTGAAATAACGTAACAAATACGGCAAAAAACGGAACAGTTGGCATCTCTGCTATACTATACACAATAAAGTAGTTCTATTTGCACCAATGATTCTAATAACACACAAAAAAGGGAAAATGGGATTTTAAAATGTACTTACCATATGAATACTGTAGCAGGACATGAGGAACTCCAGTAGCGGTTTGAGTTCCTGAAGACCCAACACATGACATGGGATTCCCATTGAAGCACCGCTGCTTGCAGGACCTCCACCTTGGGAACGACAAATAATTCATCAGGATTAATCCAAACTTAAACATATAGAAGAATTTTTTTCCCCAGTATTATTTAAGATGATGTATTACTTTTTTCAATATGATTGTCAAGTTTGGAGAATAGGTAAAGAGCTAGGTTTTACATTTATTTTCAACATGACCTAAACTTCACGAGAACTTTACAAGACACCTGAAAATTTCAAAATGTCATTGAGCAACGTCCATCAAAAGGGTGTGCGTGCAAGTGTGATTGCATTTGCAGTCATCACATTGACTTGCAATGAGTATTAGCGCCCATTCACCAGCCTCACTAGTTATCTTATTGAACCTACTGCTGTCACCCGTTTTCTGTGCATGTTGCTGGCTAGTTAAGACTACGGAGTGTGAAGTGTGGGACATACCTGCTGCCGCTGCTGCTGCTACCCCATGGTGCGTGTGTGAGATGGTGTTGGTACTCATCACGTTGACTGATGATGAGAGCAGGGACCCACCCACTTCACTGGTTTCTTGTATCCCACCGGTAACACTCATTTTCTGCTGCACACTCTCAAGCATGGATACCCTCCCAGGAGAGGGTGCAACGGGTGTTTCATCTATATGAAAGAAATCAAGATAAAGAGGCAAAGTTATGTTAAAGACAATTAAATTAACCAGAGCTTAATATAATTGAGAGATTCTAGTAAAAAAAGCTTGTGAAGGAAATGGTTTCTTCCCTTCATCTCTGATTTGGATATAGTGCAGGTTTTCTTAGGTAGTTCTTATCTTGTTTGCCAGGCAAACCTTTCAGTCTTATATCAAACTTAATTTAATCAAAGAGATTAAGAAAACGTACCAGAGGAGAGTCTTCCCTCAAACACAGACCACCGTCCAGGCCGATTGATGATGCTGGCTAACTTAGAGCCCAGTCGTGTTCCTTCACTGTAGTGGTCGTCCTGGGGCTTGGTGTCGAGTTCATCAAGTTCATCGGGTGAAATATGATGCTTATGGGCTACTGATGTCCACTCTAAGATCTAGGAATATCAAACAAAATTATCCAATGAAAACTACTTAAAAATCCAAAGAAAAACAAGAACAACAAATTAATATCCTTGATACCTACCCCAAAGTGTGAAAATCCCTTATATAAAGATCAATTGAGAGGTATATAATAGTAAGAAGTCTAAACAGATTTGAAAGGTTGAGGAACGAGTGAATGATTTTGATAGAGTGGCAGTGTGCCACCAGCCAGCCAGTGTAGATCGGCATGTGTAGTGACCAGTGGTTGTATAAGCCAAATGAGTATTATCTATTACATGTTAGTAACCAGTGAGATACATGTAGGTAACTAAGTGGGTTAGATTAAGAGGTAGTAATACAAGTGATTAGTTCTCTTTCATCCTGTAGAATAAACAAAAAGGGTACATCTCAAGAGATGTCAGAAGTAAGGAAACAGCGTTACCTTGAGGAACGAGTGAATGAGTTTGACAGAGTGGCAGTGTGCCACCAGCCAGCGAGTGTAGATCTGCATATCTTCCAGAGTGACCAGACTCTCTGCGGCAACAGGCTTGCCCATCACTAGAGCCTCATGGGCTGCCGACAGTCTCTTAGCTCGAGCGATCGCATCACTGTACTCCGACATGATCATCCTGTCAGATAAGAAATCAATTCACCATAGCAAAACAATCTACATAATCTTTAACAAAACATATTCTTACTTCCATGGGTGTAAAGGCATTGAAGACCGTCTCTTATCATGAGCGCTCGCATCACAGAACTCTGACATTATCTACCTGTCAAATAAGATATTGTATGATCATTGCAAAAACAATTGCACTAATCTTTTGAAAATATCTTCTTCTTTCCATGGATATTAATCAACTGAAGACACTTGAATTTTAGTAAAATAATGTACTAATACATGCTTCTTCATAGAGCCCAACCCGCATATTTTTGGGACCTGAATTTTTTTGGTCTGAATAGAATAAGATTGCCTTATGAAATTCAGTTGAATCTGTTGGCTAATGGTTCAGGTTGGATTTTTAAACCAACAATTGTTTTGCTTTTGGTTGGACATCAAAGCAATTTTCTCAAAGATCAAATTACATTTGTATAACATAGGCATTTGTCTCGTACTCAGTCTCCCAGACCTCAATCTGTGGGCTGTGACTGTCTTGAAAGATTTAACCCCCTCAGGTCCATTTGTGCATTATGTATGTAATAACTCAATTGTCACCATGTTATATTTGGTATTGAAAGGGGTACGGCTTACCCTAGTTTTTTCTGGTAGTGCGGGTACAGGGCCTCCAGTGTTCTGGTGTGCTCACAGAACCTCTTCCATCTCAACATGTGCATGTGTTTGCATTGCACCAGCTGCTGGATACGGTCACAGAAAAACTGGCCAAAAAAAACACAAAACAAATTATAACTATACACCTATATATCTATATGTATCTATCTATCTGGATCTATTACTATCTGTCCATACATCAATTCATCTATCAATTCCCATTGATCCATCCATCCATCCATCCAACTATCTAAACTATCTATCTATCTATATATCTATCTATCTATCTTTATATCTATCTATCTATCTATCTATGTGTCTATCCATCTGTCTTTCCATCCTATTTGTCAATCAATCCCCATTAATCCATCCATCCATCCATGATCCATCCATCCATCCCATCCATCCATCTATGTGTCTACCACCCATCATTCTATCCGATTTGTCAATCAATCTCCCTTTATCCGTCCATACATATATCTACCAACCTAGATACCTCTCTGTGTGTCTGAAGAGAATTGTAACGCTCTGTGATGATTCTAAATTAAAACTATTGCTGGTAGTCTTATTAATATTCCTAAAGTAATGTAGAACACGTATACATTCTATACAGTATACATTTATTTATGGGTTCACCCGATGCACAAGAATTTGAAGTAAAACATATCACTAGGCTCAATAACATTCCTGAAGTTATGATAACACATAGCGCCAATATAATACTAATTAATGATGGTGCATACTTATATTGCGCACATTCCGTCTTACGACGCTCGGAGCGCATCATTATTATTACCCTGCTCTTTGGATATTCACTGCAATCAATTGAGCACACAAAGTGCACATTTTCTACTCCCTGGAAGGATTCCAGCCAGGAACCTTGTAGGTGCACTACATACACACTACATAGATATAATGTGTTCCTACCTGATGCAGTAGGAGGGGCAGACTATCCTTGGTGTGTTCTTACCTGATGCAGTAGGAGGGGCAGACTATTCTTGGTGTGTTCTCTATAATGTGTTCTTACCTGATGCAGTAGGAGGGGCAGACTATCCTTGGTGTGTTCTTACCTGATGCAGTAGGAGGGGCAGACTATCCTTGGTGTGTTCTTACCTGATGCAGTAGGAGGGGCAGACTATCCTTGGTGTGTTCTTACCTGATGCAGTAGGAGGGGCAGACTATCCTTGGTGTGTTCTCTATAATGTGTTCTTACCTGATGCAGTAGGAGGGGCAGACTATCCTTGGTGTGTTCTTACCTGATGCAGTAGGAGGGGCAGACTATCCTTGGTGTGTTCTTACCTGATGCAGTAGGAGGGGCAGACTATCCTTGGTGTGTTCTTACCTGATGCAGTAGGAGGGGCAGACTATCCTTGGTGTGTTCTTACCTGATGCAGTAGGAGGGGCAGACTATCCTTGGTGTGTTCTTACCTGATGCAGTAGGAGGGGCAGACTATCCTTGGTGTGTTCTTACCTGATGCAGTAGGAGGGGCAGACTATCCTTGGTGTGTTCTTACCTGATGCAGTAGGAGGGGCAGACTATTCTTGGTGTGTTCTCTATAATGTGTTCTTACCTGATGCAGTAGAAGGGGCAGACTATCCTTGGTGTGTTCTTACCTGATGCAGTAGGAGGGGCAGACTATCCTTGGTGTGTTCTTACCTGATGCAGTAGGAGGGGCAGACTATCCTTGGTGTGTTCTTACCTGATGCAGTAGAAGGTGCAGACTATCCTTGGTGTGTTCTCTATAATGTGTTCTTACCTGATGCAGTAGAAGGGGCAGACTATCCTTGGTGTGTTCTTACCTGATGCAGTAGGAGGGGCAGACTATCCTTGGTGTGTTCTTACCTGATGCAGTAGGAGGGGCAGACTATCCTTGGTGTGTTCTTACCTGATGCAGTAGAAGGGGCAGACTATCCTTGGTGTGTTCTTACCTGATGCAGTAGGAGGGGCAGACTATCCTTGGTGTGTTCTCTGCTCTGACAGTTCTCCATCTCTTCTCTCATCACATCAGCCTGGATGACAAGCGGCTGGGCCTCACTCACCTCAACACACAACATAGATAAACATACTTATAGCATTCTATGGAATTCAAACATCTGAATGCAATTTACATACACAAATAAGTCAAATCTATCTACAACTGGGGACTACATAGTAGGCCACATTATTAGACTAAATACACAATGAAGAAAACATATATTTACATCTTTCGAAGGAATGAAAAAGTTTGAATGTAATTTGCAAATACATTTGTTTAAAAAAAATAGAGTTTTAATAATTGTCTTCTGAAGTTGAAAATTGTTGTGCATAGGGAGCATGAGGGGATATAAGGGCTGCTGCACACTTTTGCAATAGCAGTACACACTAATGCGAGCTCTGGACATTGCGTTAAGCTCCTGTTACATCGCCCTAAGCTCACACTATTTTCGTGGTAAGCTCGCAATTTTGTTCAGCTCAACATGTCAATATAGAATAACTGCCGTTGATATGTACACAAACCTTATATACCTTGTTGTTGTTCTGAACTACAAAATTGTTCGTTATGAAAATGAAATGTTATAAAAAGAGATGGTGCAACATACCTCCATTGCCCTCTTGATAACCAGCTCCCTCTGTTTCCTGAAGTGATCCGTGCTCTTGGGTAAAGACACAGAGCTGAAACAGGAGTCAATTAATGTTATTGATTATAAATTATAATGTCTACTCATTAAATTATAAATATTAAAAGTGACATATCTATAGACAGCAATTACATCATTATTGCCACAATGATTTGATACAAACATCAACATCAAAGCAAGATATACCCTTTCCAATCTCAGTTGGATTACCTAACCTTCAAAATGTCATTAAAAGAGTATTTATTTCAGAAAATTTTGTGTAGATTTGTGCCCTTTCCTTTATCTTAGATTAAAGGTGCACAGGTCTGTAAAGTGTCAGATATTGCCCAAAATGACATTTGAGACTTCAATCCTGTCCCAAAATCATTGTAAGATATGTCCGAATGATGTGTGAAAGTTTCATTGAAAAAGAACACTGAGCACTTTCCTGGTTAAAAAAGCGAAAATATGCGTCAGCTTTTACAACGAATTACTGTATGACGTTTATGACCGTTAATTAACGCTCTTGAGCTGAATGATAGATATAATTATACTATAGGGGCATTTGAACAAATCTAACCCTATTTTATTCTTCTCTTACCATAAGCTAAACACGGTAGAAGAGAAACGAGGAAGCTCCAAGTAATTTTCGTGGAGTTAAACACTTTACAGGCATCCCTTTAATATATTTTGAACATTTTTATATAGATATATGATTGTTGTTAATATTAATTGTAATTGATGTAATTAATTATTAATTGTAAAGTGCATAATATAGTGTATGCAGAGTATGCGCTTTAAGGGGACCACTATGCAAAGAACACAGTCTTATTTGTTTTAGTACCATTATTTGATATCAAATTGATGTCCAACATCTTGCAAAGGGTTAACAGGGCCTAAATGATCTGTAAGTGCTATGTAAATTCTATACACCCGTACGTTTGGATACAATAGAACATACGTCCTAGACAACAGAACTCATATTTCACTAGTCTTCTCAGGACTGCAGATCCATGAACACTTAACTTAGTATGATGATGAGTTTTCAAATTATAAAACTGATCCGGAAACTTTTTTCTGAATTGTTTAGTGGAATGGACTACCATGGGGGTCGATCTGTCATTGATACCCATTCATCAGGGGGGGGATGATCTATTCATTCATCCCCCCCTGATGAATAGGTATTACGTAAGTATCGATGCCCATGTGGACTACTAAAACTATTATCTTTTATTTATTTGAAAATTATTTGTGGGTGTTGGTTCCCTTTAATTGTTATAACCTAGCTACTCTGCGAGCCTTGCCCATCATCTCATTTTCCTCCACATCATTCTTGAGGTCCTGCAGCTCCTTGGCAAGCTCCTCCTCCAGCGCCTTGATCTTCTCAGACGACCCCACCTGGTACAGCTCCACTGAGGAAGACATCTCTATCAGCTGCTGCTCACCCGATTACGGCTGGAAGACTTAAATTAAGGAGATGGTTTGTTTGAACTCATCAGCTGGGATGCTGTACAGAACAGGGTTGGAAAAGAACAAAGTCAGAATTAAAAAATAAAAAAATAGAAAAAAACTTGATCTTCTCAGAGGACCCCACCTACAGAGGTGCCAACCTATAGGGGAAAAAAGAAGGAAATTTGAAAAAGAAACTTGCGCTTTCTGATCGTGAGATCCCGAGATCGAACCCAGCCCACTCAGTTTGTCGGCGCTAATGTGGTTTCATACCCCTTTTTTTTTTTTTTCCGTACCCCTTTTTTTTTCTTTTTCCGTACCCCTTTTTTTTCTTGTTTTTTTTCAACGCATTATTTGTCTTTAAACTCAACTAAATTAGTTCGTATTACTCACTGCACTTTGTCCTTATCCCTCGATGGTCTGTTGTAATATTTTGGTCAACATTTAAGCCCTTATTTTGGCGACTTTAATCGATGGTTTTGAAAGCGTCGCGGCACCAGCTTCGCGGTCGCAAGAATCGAAATAGCGGGACTTCACGAGCAGCTAGCTATGCCGTTAGCTACCCGGTGACTTGAACGTACCATACTCCTGTCGTACGTGCTCGCGCGCTCCATACCGGTTACATCCATAGCTGAAGCGATGTATGGTGGCCCTAAATGTGGAACTAAACAAAAACACGATCAAACGGCCACCCGCTTGATCAATTGATTACGTTTCAGATTTATAGCCACCATACATATGGACGTAACCGGTACGGAGCGCGCAGGAGTAGGGTACTCTCTCCACGTTCATGTCACCGCTAGCTAACGGCATAGCTGCTCGTGACGTGAAGTCCCGCTATTTCGATTCTTGCGACCGCGAAGCTGGTGCCGCGACGCTTTCCAAACCGTCGATTAAAGTCGCCAAAAAAAGGGCTTAAATGTTGACCAAAATATTACAACAGACCATCGAGGGATAAGGTCAAAGTGCAGTGAGTAATACGAACTAATTTAGTTGAGTTTAAAGACAAATAAAGCATTGGGAAAAGAACAAAAAAAGGGGGTACGGAAAAAAAAAAAAAAAAAAAAAAAAGGGGGTACGAAACCACATTACACCCCTACAAGACAAGGGGTTAACAGCATGCTGCATTAACCCCTTACTCCATTGCCTTGAAAAAAGCCTGATAGTCAGCTGCCTTCATTGTCCAAGTAAACACTGGTGGATTCCCCTGTCTACCTAGCCTTAAAACTAGATGTTTTTCACACTATTGATCAATTTGATGCTGTGTATGTCTGTATAAATTGCATAATTGCTTTGGCCTTTGTTCAACAAACAATTATAGCATGCCTTCATTGAATCATTGTGTTAATCTGTTCAAAGCTGGTTGTAAAGAATTCCTTAGAGTCACAAATTGACCTATATTCATTGTTACTTATATACTTTGGAATGCGATACAAAAGCCACATGTATTGACTATTGTCTTGTCCAGACACCTATTGAAATGCTGCACCCCTGTAAATAGTACAAGTCAGAGTACTTTGCAGAACCCATTGTCAGTTAGGTCATTCAGACACTAATCTCTGAAATAATCCCTTCAGCCTTTTGATAATACTGGCTGGCAGACAAGCCTAAACATGTAAACAACTGTTCTAAAACCTGTGGTTGAGGGCTGCACAGTCAGAAAGCTCAGGCTCAGATTGGAGCTTCAAGTCATAGATCAAATATTTTAAAAACTGGAATTTAAAGTGCTTCTGACATTGGAAAGCTCATGTAAGTTTTAAATTATATTCAATTCTAACCCCCTGTTATGTTAAGTTTGATTAATTGGTGAGATTTTAGCTAGAAATGATTTTATGATTTTTGCCAGTCTCACAAATTTGTTTACTGCAGCCTGCCTACGAGAGTGACCCTAGGGTGACCACATTAGCGCCCAGTTTGTCCCTGCAGCAAGGCATTTAATCCACATTGCTGCCCTCTACCCAGGTGTATAAATCATGGGTACCATGGTCGGGTGTCAATTAGCCGACTTGCGGACATCACATGGGCTTGCTGCTACGCTAGCTGACAGCTAACCGTTACGTGAGCGAAACTATACACAATTGAAGGCTCGTAAATCAGAATAAAAGGACGGTCCGACCTTTAATTATTTTGAGATCTTACAATCAATCTAACTCCACGAAAAGGAGGTTTCAAATTCAAGCCCTAATTGTTTCAGGCAAGCTCTGCACTTTCATTAACTTAAGTCTAGACAGTCAATAAATGAATAATAATCTTGCATATCGCATTCGGCTTCGCAACGGCTTTGAAATTTGGAATTGGATTGCAAAAGGTGGACAGGATTTATCATTTATATTCATTGTATAGTTATTCTTTCGAATTTTTGTTTCTTTCTGTGTCAAATGTTGTAACTTGACCGATAACCATCAAACACCAACAACAACAACAACCCAAATTCCGCATTATTTCCGAGTACTAGTAATGATGCACCTGCAGTGTATACGAATCATCGAATCATATTACAGTCCCATCCGTTAGGTTTCATGTTGTTTCGAAACTTTTTCTTCATGCAATTTCAAGGGAAAAAATGAATTCACGGCTAATCTAATTTTATGACATTGTAAAATGTACTAAGGCGATAGGTCTACTGACATTTTATTGTTATAGTGTAAAATATGCTACTTACTTTGAATGATTACGCGGAATTTGGTAACGTTTTTCCGTCGGGCAGATCCATCTCGACGATATCCTGGGACGCAAGTTTTCAATTGAACTGAGCATGCGCAGAGAGTAGGGTAGCAACCACGAGATGTAAGAACCAAAGCAAGTTGTTGTTTTGTAAGTTTCACGTTCTTTTAAAATGAATATTTATTCCTTTTCCGTATTTTGACCACAATCAACTTGCTGATTATCCTGCCAGTACTGTATCCTGCCATTTAATTTGGTTGTTATGTGCACGATGTAACTAGTCAACCCTACACTTTTCGAGAAGTAGACTGATGACCCTAGCGGGGGGGGGGGGGGGGGGGGGGGGGCTGAGGTATTCACAATTTATTTTCCTTCTCGACTTTACACCTGACAAGCAAAAAAGAAAAGCAAAAAAAAAAGGTCCTCAGCTTTTGATGCCCGAAAATTATACGTTTTTGATGGTTTAGTCCAAAAATAACACGATTCTGCCCGTATGTAAGACGATTTTGCCCGAAAAGAACACGACTGTGCCCGAGTTACATAACATTAATTAGTTTGTCCGAATATGACATGGTTTGCCCGATTATGACATGGTTTTGCCCGAATATGACATGGTTTTCCCAACATTTCAGATGCTTTTTGCCCGGAATATGACTCGCCAGGGGCCGGGGCTGAAGCCCCCCCCCCCCCCGCCCGCCCCCCCCCCCCCCCCCCCCACCCAGCCCCCGGCGCTCCTACGCCTATGGGGCACTCGAATTATCTGTTGGCGGGGGTGTGCCTCAGCCAACTTCAAAACGGGCGTCTATAAGCAGAGGCGTCGATCCGTTTTATTGATGGGGGGGGGGGGGGGGGGGCAAATTTTCTGAAGTCATCAGTGGGAGAGCTAAATGCCCCACATACAGTTGCACGCCTATAATTTGAAGACGGGATGGGGGGGGGGATACAATAGTTTTCAACCGATCGAATGACATACGGCAGGCAGCAGCAGGTAGTCTATATAGGGGGCGGGTTGAGGGTTGATTTTATAGTGTGTTAACGTCTTTTGTATTATATCCGCCGATTTTCTTCTTCATCTTCGGAATTATGGGGGGGGGGGGGGGCGACTGCCCCCTGCCCCCCATATTGTCCCCAAATGTGGGTTTTTTTATACAATTTTAACACCCATGCTAGGAGCAAATGTCTGAAATCTAAAAGCTTCCGGGGGCTCCGCCCCCTGGACCCCCATATTGTCCCCAAATGTGGGTGCCCCCCAAAGTCAGGTCTTCGAGCCATCAAGACACTTTCAATGAGCGCATAATAAAACTTCCGGGCATGCCAATGTGGGGCTTTTAGCTCTCTCAGTGGTCACTCTGGAAAAATTTTCAAATTTCGCCCCCCCAATCTCAAAAACGGATCGACACCCCTGTTAAAATGGATGGGAAAACCTATAGTACTGTGCTAAATTTAACCGATTGATGAGAATACCAAAATTAGCCAAAAGATTACATTTATTAAATTTAACCTTTTGGTTAATTTTGGTATTAACCAAAACGAACAAGACCGCCTATGACGTCAAATGACGCGTACCGTTTTAGCACTGTGCTAAATTTAACCCATTGATGAGAATTCGGGCCTAAAAGTTTATTTAATGTGATTATGTTTGTACGTTATAAATGAATCTTTGTAACCATGTGAAAGAAAAATTTCCATTAATTTGGTCTTTGGACAATAAACTCAAATCTAATCAAATCAACCAATCAAATCAAATTCATTCTAGCTCGATCTAATAGACTCGACGTACAGTATATAGACTCTCTCCCGAATAAGCAGTGCATCTTTAAAGGGATAGTTGAGTTTTGGTATAGAGGGCGCTACACAAATTTTTTTTGGGTGTGAGATAATGAAAAACTGAGTGTCAGATTCGAAAGAGCATACACATTTAATGACAGAATAAACTTTTTTTGGAAACTTTCTTTGATCAAAATCGGTTCAGAAATGGCTGAAATATCCAAAAACATAACCATATTTTGTAATAAATGTGGGGCCCCACAATAATTCAATAATTTTGAACCAGCCGTTATTTTTTTTTTTAAATGCTTCCTCTTTTCAATAATTGACCAAGAGGTTTTTAAATAGTTGTTGATTATCTCTCTATCTAATCACTATTTCAACAAAACAACACATGCACAATATTTTATTTAAAATGGTTGAAACCGATGAGTGTTTTAGAGAGCGCCCCCTTGAGTTTTAATGGCTCTTTAAACAAAATGATTACTTAGTCATGTATTCCTTTCGAGCATGGTGGAGTTATTACTATTAGTTTGTAATGTAATGGTGCATGTTTTGGTTACTAAAATTCAGTTTGACCAAAACTGTACTCTCTTTACCAGAACTCAACTATCACTTTAATATGTAGTGTGCATCGTCTTGATTTCTTTTGTTGGTTTTCTGTTATTCCCACATGTACATGTATTATGATTGCTTCAGTTTTTAAGTGAAACCGGAAAAAGAAGACATTGATATCATGTATTAAGTCTTAACCCTAAAAAGACTGGGCTATTTTGAACCTTTAAAAACTGTGGGGGGGGGGGGGGGGGTTTCATTTCATTTTCATTTCATTTATTTTGCAACTTCAAAACATAACATAAATACAAAACAATTATTTAACAACATATAATAACAAATCATGAATATAACAATTGTGCTTAAGTACATTAAACAATTGTATAAAAAATAAGTAAATAAAGAATAACTATACAACATAATAGAATATAGTAGGAAAGTTGCATGGGAAGTCACAATAAGCTGCAAGCTTGATAGCGTGACTCCCCAAAGAAAAATTAATATAAGCTTCAATTATGTATACAACCTATGACATATGGGATAGAGAGAGAGAAAAGAAAGTAAGGAGAAGGAAGTGGTGCAAGTGCAAATAATTAAAGTACACGCTAGCCCTTGAAAACCATATACTAATTTATACAAAATATGAAAATATCTAACAAATTACTCATTCAATTATACAAAATATCATTAAATTACAAAAAACGCAAGTTCACTGCCATCATAACACTATACAGGGAATGAAACTTATAAATCAATGTTGTATTTTATTTTAAATATTGATTCAGCACAATATCTTTTATCCTTCTTTTAAATGAATTTAGAAAGGTTATTTGTTTTATAAATTCAGGCAAAGTATTCCATATATCAGGCCCATGGTGTCGTATTGACTTATGAGCTAATACTATTTTAGGGTTATTCAAATGAATATTATGACATGTACGTGTTAAATGAGAGTGTATATTTTCATTTAAAACAAAATAATCATCAAAAACAGGGGGAAGTAATTTTTTTAAGTATTTAAACATAAATACCGCTATTTGTAATGTGTTAATATCATAAACTTTAAGAATATTCAATTGATAAAATAAACTATCTGTATGCGCTAAATATAAAGATTTAGTACAAATTCTGACTGCTTTCTTTTGTAAAAGAACAATTTTATCAAGATTTGTTTTACTACAATTTCCCCAAACAATATTGCAATAATTAATATACGGTAAAATAAGAGTATTATACAAC
>JBAMJV010006057.1:0-45811 GCA_037951105.1 Echinarachnius parma
GGTGGTCAATGCAATAGCTGACAAGGGCGTCCATTCTTGAGGGCTCAGCGACTTTTTCAAGATGATCTTCTCCCTAAACCAGCAGGACGTGGAGGAAAAGGTCGTCTTCTTAGAGTGCGGAATGTCGCTCAGGTCTTGAATTCTGGGTGTGTCTTCTCGCTCGCCGTGCAGAACCAGGGTTTCATCAGCAGCTGCTTAAAGAAGTAGCTACCCTGGTGGACGGCCCATTCCTTGAGGGAAACAACCTTAGGCCCGAGACCTCCGCACGTCTGGTCACCACTCGCTCTCGGCAATAGCTGTAGGACGATAGCACCCGCTCGTAAGGATCACGGACGATCGTGAAATACGAGCACTTCAAGTCCATCATCCGCGTCACATATCCGAACGCATATCGCCCCATCAACATGTCGTAAGCAGAGTTTTTCCTGCTGTTCGTGCCGGAAAGCCGCCCTTGTAGCGCTACACGACCTGTGCTGTGTTGAACCGGTCCCCACCCGCCTTCGGCTTATTCCGGACACCTGTTTGAGGCATGTCTTTGTGGTTGTACAGCCGCTTTGTTATGGTTCAAGTACACGAGGATGCCGTTCCTGTAATCTGAGCCATCATCTGTCGAATTGTCCCTCTGGTGAAATAATTCACCATCGTGTTATTAGCGCTAGGTAACCATGACTTGAGGTTCGCGATGGGTGGACGGGAACTAAGTGCGTAGTTGTCGGATTTTATCGTGAGGTGCCGAGGATGCGGTAAACATATCATTCGCCCTGCATAAGGGTAAGAAGAAAATACAAAGACAGGAAAGGGTGTTAACTTGGAATATTGCTTTAAAAAACTTTGATTCGTTTTTAATGCAAAACAGGGTTTATTTATTATTTAGATTAGTAGTGATATACAATTAGTTACATTAATATTTGCAGAAGTACTAGTAGTATAGTAGAAGTGTACTGAAAAAAATAACTGTAAAATTACAGGCGCCGGAAGTGGGGGGGGCATCAGTAAAAAAGTTTTAAAAATAATAACTTACGGGGGTTCAAAATAGCACCAAAAAAATCGCCGCTTCCTAGTACGTGGACGAAAGTGAACAAAAATAACTTACGGGGGTTCGAAATAGCAAAAAAAAAAATCGCCGCTTCGCGGCTCGTGGATGAAAATGAAAAAAAAGGTACAAAAATTACTAACGGGTTTTCAAAATAGGCTCGGCTCGTGGACGATGCTGCGCATCGTCATTGGGTCAACCCCCCCCCCCCCTCCTTGCTAAAAGCTAGATCCGTCCGTGGGGGGGGGGGGGGGGGGGGAGGCAACCCCGTGAGTGTGATTGAGCATGACCCCCTAAACACATCAATCGTGAGCCCCCTTTGAGTTTTGCCCCCCACCCCCCCCCCCCCTCCCCCCCCCAATCCAAAACTGCTTCCGGCGCGCCTGGTTGCCATTAAAATTACAACTTTTCACCGTTTTATCAATTTTACAGAATTTATCCTGTAAAATAACACAAATATTGATGGTTTATGGGACTCAATTCATCATTTATTTACAACTACCTACATTCACAACTGTTAATAAACGGGTTTCCTTTACTACCTATACGACTCTCCCTGTTTATTTACAAATTGTTCGCATGCTCTGATTATGTTACGAACATTTTCTGTTAATATAAAGACGACAATTTCCTGTATAAACAAACAAAATATGTATGCTAACAACATAGGCTGTTTTTTACTACCCCGGTCTGTGAAAAAACAGGAACCTGTTCAAAACCTACAGTCTAAATGCAAATAAACCGTTAAACAACACAATTTCCAGTAATTTCGAGATTCCATGTATGATTACAAGTCGGCCTATAAGTTTTCATGACAGGCTTGTGAAATACGCAATTCGCCTGTAAAAATGAAAAATTACTTTCTAATAAGAAAAACAATAACTGTAAAATATCAGGCTTTTTTGCCCTTAAAATTACAATTCTGCACCGTTTTATCAATTTTACAGACTTATCCTGAATGTTGTAAGTTTATGTAAATTAGCTTTTATTCGCTGCAGGTAGTACGAGAACCGTGTATGAACAGTTATGAATTTATAACTTTAATTTAATAAAGGTTTTTCGACTACCTGCAACTTTCACTGTTTTTTGTATAAATGTTCGCATGGTTCTGTTTATAATTATTGGCGACAATTTTCCTGTCAAAAAGCGGCAATATATTTTATTAAAGCAAAACAAATACTGCAGACCTATGCTAACAACACAGGCAGTTTATTATACTACCCAGGTCTTGTGAACAAACAAAACGGTATTTATTTTGTACAGTGTATTATTGTCCTGGTAATTGCAACTATGGCCAATATTCTACTAAATTAAGTTTACAAAAAACGTTCACACCTGTTGACAAGCCC
Organism: Echinarachnius parma; assembly: GCA_037951105.1. Lineage (NCBI taxonomy): Eukaryota > Metazoa > Echinodermata > Echinoidea > Clypeasteroida > Echinarachniidae > Echinarachnius > Echinarachnius parma. The sequence goes on from JBAMJV010006057.1 coordinate 2,383, forward strand.
ATTGATCAGAGGCGTCGATCTGAATCATGGGGGGCAGCAGCCCCCAATATGAATATGTTGGCAAACATATCGTTACCCCCCCCCCCCCCCCCCTCCCCCGTTCTAAATAAATTAATAATGACTCAAAGATGAAGACGACCGTCAAATGATATAATACCAGACAGGAACAAATGCAATTTTAAATAATCAATCAACTAAAGACTAAATGAGTAATTGTATTGCATAGTTTTTGGTTCCCTTTTTATGTTAAAGGGATTGTTGAGTTTTGGTAGAGAGGGCGCTACACATAATATTTTTTCGTGAGATAATTAAAAACTGAATGTAAAATTTGAAAGAGCATAATATTTTGGTGACAGAATAAAGTTGATCAAAATCGGCCAGAAACGGCCTGAAATACCCATTAACGTAACCATTAGTAATACATGTGGGCCCCCACAATATTAGCTAATTTTGAACCAACCGTTTAAAAAAAAAATGTAATGCTTCTCTTTTCAAAAATTTCAAAAGAAGTTTTGTAATAGTTGTGATTATCTCTCTATCCATCACTATTTTACGAACCTTCCCATGCACAATATTTTAGTTTTAATGGTTTAAACAATGTGTTCTAGAAAGCGCAATCTTGAGTTTGAATGATAAAAGACTTTTTTACTCAGTCGTTTGTGATTTTGAATTCTTTCAAGCATGGTCTAGTTAAAATATCAGTTTGTAATTTAATGGTGCAGGTTTTGGTTACTAAAATTCTGTTTGACCGAAACTCTACTCTCTTTACCAGAACTCAACTATCCCTTTAATCTGTTGGACCTTTGTGCTGCTAATTGTCGTCATTTTATTAACATTTTGTATGATTTACATTTAGTTTGATTTTATATTTGATTATGATATAATAATAATAATAATAATCTCGATTTATATAGCGCCTAATATGATTGATAATCATCTAAACCGAACACAAAAGGTAACTTCACCCCGAAGCAATTGCCCATAATTTAATAACCAAGAATCGTTTCAAGATTTCGTCTTGCAATATATCCATATGGTAGTTAGGAGAATAATGTGTAAAAATAAGAGGTAACCATTAATCCATGGTTGAGTGAGCACAAATTACAGAAAAAGTAGTCATATTTCAAAATTCGTAAAAGTACTATCATAATTACAAATTATTGTGAGTTGGAAATTTTAAAATTGCAATTAGTGCATTTTACCACATGTGCCATCAAAAAATCAAAATGAATGGAATATCAAACAGCATTGTTTCAAAAACCATGATCAATGCATTCCGCCACATGTGCGGATTCACAACAATGTACAGCACGCGCAATACCTGTGACTTTTGAATTGGGCAATTTTTCTTTAATCTGTGCTCATTCAGCCATAAAGTGATGAATATCTCTGATTTTCACACAAACTGTACAAGACCATTGTACCAATATTGTGGCAACATGACATCTTGAAACAATTATCGGTTATGAAATTATGGGCAATTGCCTAGGGGTGAAGTTACTTTTTGTGTTCGGTATATAAGTAAGACGATGAGTAAAAGAAAATGGGTTCTTTTTTCATAGATTGTTGGATCACCTTACATGTTGATCTATCAGACTGTTGTGCTCATGTGCTGCTAATTGTTGGAAGACATACTATAATTATTGTATTAATCATATTTATAATGTCACATACAATTATGTTTTTTCAGATACTATAAATTGCATTTATGTCTAGAAAGAAATTAAAAGAGGGCAAACATATAGCATGATAATTAAATTGTGTAGGCTACCTTTTTTGTTTGTGCACTGCATGTTTAGGAGTATGTTAGAATTTACATAGAATATTGTATAAAGTGTATTAGTCCAGTTAGAGATGGACCCAAATAGGTATAATAATTTATTAGTATGTTGGCATGCAAGATAGCCTGCCGACAAGTAAATGTTTGTAGAATTGTATTAATTAAATTGACATACATTAGTTGTATTATTATAATTATATCAGAATCGAGCCCTGATAATAAGAAATTCGAATTATCTAACGAAGTTTTTGATAGTTTTTGCCAATTAGGGTAATTATATATTACGCCAATTCAAATCGGTAGGTCAACATGTCTTAAAGTGAGGCCTGTAAAGTGTCTAACTCCACGAAAATTACTTGGAGCTTCCTCGTTTCTCTCTAACCGTGTTGTTTAGCTTATGGTAAGAGAAGAATTAAATAGGGTTAGAGGTTTTCAAACGTCCCTTTTGTGTGACGATATCTATCATTCACCTCAAAAGCGTTACCTAACGGTTATAAACCTCATAAATGTCCGTGTTAAAGCTGACGCATATTTTCGCTTTTTTAACTAGGAAAAGCAATACTCTTTTTAAATAAACTTTCACACATCATTCGGACATATCCTACAATGATTTGTGTACAGAATTGAAGTCTCAAATGTCATTTTGGGCAATATCGGACACTTTACAGGTGCACCTTTAAAGTAAAATAAAAGTATGAAGAACAGTGATACCTACTCATTCAATGAACTATTTGTGGTAAATTCATATTTCGTTATATAAAGTTACCTTTGCGGATCTTCTCTATCTGTATGTTGTTGCCACTTGTTCCTGACTTCAACAAACCAGCGAGGTGATGCGGTGTATGGGAAATACTGAAAGCAGGATGATGCAGCCGAACGATAAAAACCACAAGGGGAACCAACTCCTTCTAGATCATCGAATATTTCTCAAAATATCAGACATCGTGCATAGGATATGGCAAGATGGACCGATTTGCAAACAGCTAGTAACAGTTTTCTCACTGAGCACTTTATATATGACAAGAGAAACAGGCGAATATTAGCCGCATGATTGCTCAAATTTAACAAAATTTATAATCCGACGTTGTACCATGTAATGCCTGCTAGAAGATAATGTTATCAACAAAAGATTCCCAATTCACTGCAAACCTATGATTGGTTGATCAAATACATTTAGAAGTATGTACGAAATAATGTACGATTACTGTAAAAAGTTTTGGTACTACATCGTTAGTGTATGGGTGGCCCGATCATCGGTGATTTGTTTGTATGCGTGGTTTGTATGCTGGGAATAACACAAATAAAGGCCGTTACCCCTTTTTAGGAAATAAATTCCTACAGTTTTTTATCATATCCGGGATCATAGTCATAGGCTTACCCGGGGCGGTTCAACCCACCCCCTTTGACCAACAAATTACTGTTTTTAGGGGGTTTGAATATCTTGCCTAATGCTGCGCATAAACTCTTCGAGAAGAATCAGTTCTCGCAAATTTACACGGTCAATGTACATTGTAATACATTGTAATACATTGTGGATGTGGATTGTAGATGTGGTGTGGCAAGATTGGTAGAGCGCGCGCCTTCCCTATCATGAGATCCCGGGTTCGAACCCTGGCCCATTACCTATGTCCTTCGGCAAGACAATTTATCCACAATTGCTGCTCTCTACCCAGGTGTATAAATGGGGACCCGGTAGGAGGTGAAAGCCTTATGTGAACGAGCATTCGAAGGAATGCTCCCCAGGGAGTGGATGATGGTGCACACAATGTGTGATGGTTTGAATTGTATCTTATGACCGGGGGTAATATTATCATTGTAAAGTGCTTAGAGATGATTATCAATCATATTAGGCGCTATATAAATCGAAAATCATTATTATTATTATTAATACGAGTATTTCGCCGACACGCACGCATGCAATCCCCGCGTGCGCACACCAAACACATCACACACAGTACTGCTGCGCTGAACTGCATACCTCAGCTATAGAACAACGCCGACGCTCTGGTGTGGCAAGCCATCAACACACCGTACGAAACTGTTGGGAGAAGAACAAGAAAATCCAATCAAAAATTTCTTAGGGAAAATAACATCACATTAAAAAACTCTCCGTACAGCTCAAAACTATTGCAAGCCCATTGTCACATAATTTCCATATTTAAATCTAATCTAGAAATAAGACTTTATTCTAAGATGAAGATATGTATTTGAGACTCAAGTATATTTTGGGAATGAATTGTTTTTTGCCAACTATAACCATGTGCAATCGGGTACACGAGCAAGAATTACAGTTCACCAAGACAAAGATTACATGATCGAGCAGAAATGGGACTTATTGCTTACATTTTCGAGTAAGTTGTATCTATTTTAGTCTCTCACAATAGTTTCAAAGGAATCTAAACACGTTGTTGTCATGTTCAAAAAGTGATGAATGGTTGATACAAATGGTATGTTTGTGATCTAATATATCTACTGAGTAATGTGTGAAAATTTCATGTTAAATTGATGTTAAATGGCCGAGTAATGATCACAAATACAATGTGATATTTGTGAACTTAATGTAGTGACTTTGTACACGGTTGTGACTATCCAGTGTATAGTTAAAAATCAAAACCCCTCAATAATGAATATCTTTTCGAAACAAACACGAAACCTGTCCCATGCATTTATCCAATGTAAAATTTTAATGGATATATTAAATATAATAGGGATGTCAATGTGTATAAAACAGGAATTCACATAAAATGTATACTCCGTTCTGTAAATATAAATTTTCTTGATCGATTATTAGTTGTCAAGGTGCGACAGTGTGGAATGATTTGCTGATGAATTGAAAAAGTGTGCAACTCTAGGTAATTTAAAAAGGAAGTTTAAAAGATATCTGAATAATATGTCATTGCATTAATAGATCTATAATTTATACGCCTGCTTTTTATGTGTTTGTATGTGTTATGTGTGTTTTGTCAATTAATTTGTATATTAATTTTCCATACTTTGTAGCTAAAAAAGGGAAAGCCTTGACAGATCAATGGCCTTTGCCTTTCCCTCACATCCACTACGGCTTATTATTACTATTTTAGCATGGCCTTGCCGATGTGTGTATAGATGTTTTAGATGTTTGTATATACATGTACTCTTAAATATTGTTTTCTATATTGTTTCCTATGTATATATATATATTGATGTATTTGTAATGTGATGTGAAATAAATTGAACTTGACCTTGAACAAATACAACAAGGTAGGCTATATGAGACCCACTAGAGATCCAAGTGTGTTTAGAGGAATTGGACAATGAAATACTAGATCCTTGCTTGTAGTAAATATTTTTCGGATGATTTGTTTTCTTTTTTTGGCATTACTTCGATAACTTTTAATATTCTGAGTCCCTTTATGGTTAATATGCTATAGGCACTCCATCAGAATGTAATTAAACCTGCCAGTGAAACGTGTGCTCTAATGTTAGATCAGCCAATGTTTTTGACAGGTGTCAAACAATATTGCGGGTCAATTCTTGTTGTTGATTCTATCGAGATTTCACTTTAACACAAACATAACAGAGGCGCTCAATAATTCAAAATATGAAGAAGAAAATCAGCGCATATGATCCCAAAGTGGGAGAAAAGTAACTTACAATAGTTAAACTTCAGATTGAAATACTTTGAAAAAATACTGCAAATCTCGCTTTTACCTCGCGCGCAAATAGTTTTTCCTCAAGATTATGATTCTTTCCATTGCAAGTTATATTTCGGTTACCGGAACTTAAATTTCCAAAAAGGGCAATGGGCACACTTCCATTCGGCTTGAAGTATAATCATATCATCACTGTCACAGTATTATAACTTCACTATTCATGGAGAGTCGACCTGTTGATGTCACATCACATGTACCATCATCCCAGCATAGCCCCCCCCCCCCCCCCATCCCCTATACGCAAAACAAAATGTCATCATTCCTCTCTCAAACTGCACAAGACACACAAACAACAATCAGTGACGGCACACATTATATACAGAAATATGAATGCAAGAAACGGTTCTGAAACATGATCGTCTTGCGCAAACGTGAGTGAATTTAATGCAGCAAATAATGAGCTTGTTATAATACAGATACTAGTATGCATTTATATAAATCTTACTTTTCATATACGGTTAGTTATTTGAAGCACTTAGGCTATGATTATAATATTCACAAAATTATATTTTTTAGTTCCGTTTTTCTTTGTGTTTACTAATTTCATGAGTATCTAAAAATTGTTACAATCATCCATAAAAATTGGAAAGTCCAATAATATTCTAAATTTGTAGACAGAATATATACACATTGCAAAAGTTTATCTAAAAATACATTCTTGTTAATATATGACTTCCTTTGTGATGTCCTATACAAAATACTGCAATGAACACTATTGTATATTGAGCACAATCTTATATATCTGTACATCATCAGCGTATTATTATGTTAATCCAAATTTAATGAGATAGTACACCAACGTGCCATAAAACAATGTAGTAACTTTGTTGGCATGTTGCGAAAAGTGATGGATGGTTGGTAAAACGTGTGTTGTGTGACTTTATATGTCCACCGAGTATTGTGTGACGGTTTCTCGTTGAATGGATGTTAAATGGCCGAGTATTGAGCGAACATGCCAACTGATATTCCCTAACTCATTGCACTGACTTCGTCCACAGTATAAGAGATCCTCTAGATAACTAATTAAATATAGTGACACGCAAATATCTAATCATGGTTTCAGAGTTATGCTTTTAATGTTATTCTAAACAAATATGGCCGAGTTTCTTTTATGTCAACTCCGAATAAGTCAATCAAGCTCACGACTGACAGACTGATATATAATTCACTTAGTTGTATGATGGACCCGTTAAATCAAATCGTCAAAAAAGGACATACATTTTTCTTTAAGACAACGTATTGTGTATACATGCATTGCATTGTATAATATTAATAAACAAGAGTGCAACTAGAGTACTACGATTGTGCATTGTATTATGTAACATTAATACATAAGGTATCGAAGCTTAAAGACTAAGACTTAACATGTTATATGCTAATTATATACAGACATGTGTGTAATCAGGTAATGATACGAATTACTCACTTTTATCCCATTTATTATTCGATAAAATAAATAAAGCAACACCTTTACCGCTTACAAAGTAACAATCCATTATTCACGAATCGAGCATTCCATAATGTACGATCAAGGAAATCAAGCAAATTAAACAATTTACTGTTGTAAGCAAAAATAATTTTCGCCATACAATACATGTGTACATACTTATTTGCATGAGGTGATATCATTCCTCATAGCATAACCCTAGCTCTGCATGGTCAGACAAAGAAAATAAAATCACCTAGGCATGCCTATGTAAACCGAGATTTTCAATATCAATCTCATATAACATTGAATTATTGTTTTATATTCAACTATTTTAAGCCCAAAATCATTGAACATTTTGCACGAAATCAAGACCAAGTAAGCAAGGTTTGACCTCTTGTTTTAATTACGAAAAACGCTTTACCGATTATGAAATGTACACAAATCACAACAATCACTCTTGCAAAGGATTATGTTATTCATGATCCATTCGTGTCTTTGGGAGCTCCATGTCAGAAGAAATAAGAGTTTATTCAGAACAAAAAACAAAACAATGACCGACATCACTGCCCAGAGATTCCCGTTGGACTCTCCCGCCTGTCTGCAGTGAAGCCATCCCTTTTATAGAGAATCACCAGTTGCAGGTGAAAACATAAAACAGACTCTAAAAAAGCTATCAATGATGTCGCAATAACTTCTTGAATGAGAGATTTTATCCTGATAATGACGGGTATTATTATCATTATCGTAACTGACTTACAAAGCTGACTAAGTACCTCAACATGCATGACTGTCACTGTCCTGGCTCTAGATCTGTCCAAAACTGATGTATTGTAATACTAAGTAGGGACTTTGTTTTGAAGGGCAGATATGAGATGGATGATAATATTGTTTAATGTGTCCGAACTAAGTATTTTACATCTTTTTACTCCCTATCAAACCGTGGATTCAGCACCTCGTAGTCAGACGAGTCAAAGAACTCTTCCAGATAAAGTAGGCCCGGATCTCTGCGTGGGACTACGCCCGATGGCACTCCCCCTCTTGCTCCTCCGCTTGCCTCCAATGTATCATTCCCATGCTCTAGAGAAGCAGGAATCGCCGATGAAAACACGGTTGGCCGCCCGACGTCAGCGCAGGCGTCATGATGAGCTCTTGGAGCAGGGAACTCACCTTGATAGCGACGACGGTGACTACGCTCGTTACCTGCTGACGTCGCTTCGCTATTCTCTCCAGGATGAGATGCGATAAGGCGCGAGTCGTTGGTGTCATGATCAGTCGTGTAATCAGAAGGAGCGCGGATGTCTGAAGACCCTGGTATACCTGAGGTTTCGTCGTTTTCGCCTGCAAAGTGAGCTGCTGCTTTGCTCCCACTCGACAACTTACGACATGAGTGCTAAATATCGGTCGTCAGATAATTCGGGAAACTGTTACAGTAGAAGACCATTTAACATTTCACCGTCACTTTCTTCATCGCCTTCATGACCGTACAATATTCGTGAAAATGATATACTGACATTTGATTGACATTGAATCATGTACACATTGTTTCTTTAAAGAGACAATTCATTTGAAAGTTGAGCAACTATTGGCAGAAGCCCAATGCAAGCTGTGTCATTTCCCATGGTTGGTCTGAGCTCATCGTAGTCAGAATCGTCGAGATTTCCATAAGAGAAAGTGGACAGGTTCTTCTGGACATTTCCATGCTGCAAACTCTTTGTCTTCTCTGGTTTGGCATAGAGGGCACTCAGGATATCATCATCGTCAGTATGGCACTCTACCGATATATCATCGACGGTTGACATCTGTAGGTTATGGGAAATCCCATGACGTGTCGTGAAAAGGCCGGGGACTTCATTACGTTTGTAATCATCTACCGTGCTGTACGTGTTCTCATTATGTAGACCTCCATCGTCAGCACCAAGTGTGGCAACATCAACCGCAACTGACGTCACTTGTCCAATGACCTGGCCAATCTGAGAGTGATTTTCATGTGCTATGGGTGTTAGATTAAAGTTGGCCTCGCTTTCTTCATAAGGCGAGCAATCATCCACTTGCGAGTGTCCCATGTTAGAAGTGCCACGGCATGGCCTTGGTGGCAAATCTGGGGCCTGGTGATGAAGTGACCGCGAGAAGAATGCCTGAGCTTCATTCCCACGACCACCTCCCGACTGATCATTGGTTGCAGAAGGATCGTTCACACTTGGAAAGGTTGAATGCGTCAGCTGATGTTCAATGGCGGTTATTACATTGATGTTGTCTGTTGTATTTGATCGTGTCAGTGCAACTGAAAGGTCCTGATGGTTGATGTTTAGTCTTTCATTTCTTCTACGCACTAAAACAGTGCACAAGATTACCACGGCTAAAATCAAGATAGTGGTTATAAAAGCAATGTCCTGTGTAGACAGTTGTTGTCTTTCCTTACCCTCCGCCGATGAATTGAACGTACATGTTACTTGATGAGACTGAGACGATGTCATACTCGATGTCAGGCCGGAAAGGTAGGAAACAATAGAAGTAGTATGGGTAACGTCGGTATTATGTCCTGTAGTTTGAGAAACACTTGCCGCTGTTCTAGAGGACAGGTTTTCACTAGGCTTGCTGGTTGACGCTTCTCTGAGTGTAGTCTCTGTTTTTGTAAGATTTAATGCGAGGTATATGTCAGTAGGATCGATATAAATGTAGTATTCACCGTAGTCAGTTTCATCTAGAGGATATTTTATACTGAAGGAGAAACATTTCAGCCCACATAGTTCAATTGACAGATGTTTGTCACTTATCATTTCCGTTCTACACCATATGTAACAACTATTTGGATTGCATCCTAATTGGGAAAAACAATTCCCAATAGCTTTGTCGTCAGATCGAGTAAAATTGATTCCATCAGATGCCTTTAAGTATGTATCCATCATACACTGTACACTGACAACTATTCCGTTCTGTTCAAGTTCAGGGTGTCTCATGCAATTAAACGAAAACGAAAAACATGGCTGGATCACGAGAAACAGTGACAATACTGGAAATAGTACACCCATCTTTCATTCAAGCCTTCTTGGTCGCTTTTTTCCGTGAACTTGTCGGAATAGACTAAAACCATCAGCGCGGCAATATCAATAGCTTACGTACCAAGCCTTGTCGACGACTTCAAAAGAGACGAATGGAGAAGTGCAAACATAATTATAATAAAAGTATGTCCATAGTTTATTGCTGGGACTAGTTTTTCATGTAAAAGTTCATTTATGTTGCCCTCTCGTCAACGACAAAAAGTCAACGAATCTACTTCAGTCCGTGATTGATTTCTTTCACTTTCATTGACTTGAAAGCAAGAGTTTGTGGCCGTTTTTAACTTTTTATGTACGTACTTTATGGCTTTTCAAATTGGCACTTTACTTTTGAGATGACTTGATATGATTGATGGAGCTTCTTCATAAAAGAGGTTTTACGTTTCGGTTTCTGACTTAAAGAGTCATGGATGTGAAAATGTTGCGAAAGCCTTGTTCTTAAGTGTGCATTTATAATAGCATGTCATTTGTTTGAAAATAAATAATAAAGTACTGCTATGTGTTTCCTTATTTCATGAATCCTTTACCATGCATACGGAGACGGACGGAATTGTTATTCTTGCTACAATTCACGGACATGAAAAGCAACTAATGTAATATCATGATTGTGAAGATATTCCGCTTTTAGATACAATAATTGACCAGATATTATCATAACATTAGTTCTGACCACTAGTTTGACCTCAACTACAGTTCGGTTTTAGAGTATGGAACCCCCACTCAGACACAGTTGTGGGTGAACTCGAGCAAGTCCAAAAATCAGCGGCCCGCATTGCCATCTGTGACTACAGAAGAACATCATAATCTTCAGTTCTGGTATATCTATATTTGGATGGGTCATGCCTACGCATCCGCATACTTCTCATTCAATGTACTCGTTTATTCAAGATACACACCCAACCCTCTAAGGCTAGGATGCATACCCGCAGGCCCTTCAACCTGACAGAACTAGAGGTCTTCGCCAAGGAAGAGTGGGCCAAAATTCCTGTGGAGCTCTACCAAACCCTCGTGAACACTTACAGAAAACGCCTGGATGGTGTGATCAAGAACAAAGGCTTTGCAATTGACTATTGACTGTGATATTTTCCTTTATAGTTTTATTGACAAATGGTATGAATAATTTTGAGCAAGTCCAAAAACGAACAAAGCAGTATGCTCTTTGTTATGCAAATGAGGTTATACAAAAACCTATATAATGCTATCCAACTACGGGAAAAATACTGTGTGTCCATCTGTCGTTTTTCAGAAAAAACATACAAAACTGACATTCCACTACGGGTATGAATAATTGTGTTGTTAACTGTAAATAAATCAGTCGCCTCAGTCGGTACCGGTTCAGTACGTAATACGAATAAGGACCGGTGTGAAAGGGATAAGTGTCCGGCTAGGGATAATTGGCAGATACTTCATTTGGACAGTTTAAACATCCTATTGTTGTCCGTTATCGAGCATTCATACACACGGAGACACACATACACACTCAAACACAAACATACACACATACATTCGTACGAACAATCAGTTCAATCATGCTACACACTTAACATGATGCACGACGTCACGCGTACACCATAACGTGTTTTGTGTTTATTCAATACAATCAATGTTGATAAATAAAAATTGAACTAATATGCCCGCAATTGCTTGTACATAGACAATAACACAAAACACACATTTATGGATTGAATTTGACAGATATCCCTTGATTAAATTTGCCCTGGACACGTGGACACTTATCTGTGCTTCACCAGCAATTCATATATGCATATCGCTATGCTCTTCCTTTCAGGAGGTTAGTCCCCGACGCGCTTTTATGTTTATGTCTCCATGGAAATTATGACAATATATTTCTTTAATTTTCTTCATTTTACAATCGTAACATTTTCCATATATTTTGTGGTCTGATTTTTTGATTTATTGGTTTCCACTTGAACCATCTTCGCTTGATTTATGCTTAGGTATTGGTTTCATGTTTTACAGGATAGTCAAAATAACATAATTTATCTTGCACATATTGTTCAATTTAACGATGTTTGAATATAGTTTGTTCGTGTTTTTGATCAACAAATTTGTGTTAGGATCCATCCTTTTAACATGTTATCATCCACATTATATATTTCGCTTTAGTAATTCATTGGAAAAAATTATAAGCAGGATATACAAGTGGTTTTCATTGTTCATTAAATTATGTTTTGTATTAATCTGTATAATTGTTTTTATGTTATTGTAAACGTTTTTAAAAAGATGTACGTCCACACAAAAAGGCTTGCAAAGAAACGAATAAGCAGATGAGCAAAGATAAACCTGTTGGTATAATCATTTGAATTGAATGCTCTAAAAAGCAACATACAGTTGTTTCATACAGTAATAATCAATGTTACTTTCTATGAAGGTTGCTGTACACAATATATATCCCTTAATTAGTTGTAATTGTAACTTTTTTAGCATCCATAATGTTAACAATTTATCATCCACTTGGTTCATTATGCTTTCTTTATTCATTGGCTAAAATATAAGCAGGTTATGAGAGTGTCTACATTTATTTGTGTATTTATTTATGCGGATGTAGTGTGACAAGACTGGTAAAGGGCGCACTTTCCAAACGTGAGATCCCGAGATCGAACCCTGCCCACCGCGTTTGTCCTTCATCAAGACAATTTATCCACTAAAGCAACTGCTCTCTACTGTATAAATGGGACCCGGTACGAGGTGAAAGCCGTTATGTGAACGATATTCTTAAGCTTATGAGCGCTTTGAAGGAATGCTCCCCAGGGAGTGGAAATGGTGCACACAATGTGTGCTGGTTTGCAATGTATCCTACGACCGGGTAATAATAGTGTAAAGCGCTATGAAACATTTATGTATTTAGCACTATATAAGGAAATGTATTATTATTATTATCAATATTATTATATATATTCAATTATTTGTTCTATTGTTATATTTGTTTATAATACAATTTTAAACGTTTTAAAAATGTATGGTTCTCCACACAAACACACTTGAAAGTAAATAAATAAAGAACAGTAAACAACATTAAAGAACATAATTACGAACAAAAATAATACTTGTTGGTATGATAAGTTTAATGTTATGATCTAAAATAGAATAGCGAAACATACAGTTGGTATATACGGTAATAATCAGTTACTTTTTTACAATATACATGCAATTATATACGCATTGTGTGTTTAATCTTTATATTTTTTTTAATTAATCATCATATTATGCATTATCTACACAAATTAATATGGAATGTCAGACCATGGAAGTACATACACTATTAACATGAGTAAAGACATTTTAATTAAATCTGGTAATATACAGAGCGTATCAAATAAAGCATTACACTTTTGAATATTTTTTCAAAATTACATTTTTATATATTTAGACAAATTTTTCATGTCGATAGATGCCCAATGGTTTAATCTATCAAGTGCCAGTAACAAAACAAATTTTAGTTCACGCTTGGGCGAACACTGACTGTTTTTAGTATCGAAAATGGCTTGCGCCAATTTGAAAGAAGAGGAACAATTAAACCAGCAGACTGAATAAGTACTCCCATTTAAACAAATTGCTCTTTGCCATGAAATTAAGATTATTTTATGATAGTGTTATCATTTTTGTGGCAATTTTCTATCATAATTTAAATGACTTCATTTATTTATTTATTTATTTATTTATTTATTTTCCGAAACACAAGTAAAACAGTAAATACAAAAGATTCGGAGGGATGGCCCATTCAGCGCCGTCTATGCAGACATTGCTGTTCTACCATGGGGTCCCTTAACAACAATATACTAACAATAATTAACAGCAATTTACAATAATTAACAGTAATTAACAATATAAACAAAAATGAATTTCAACAAACAATTAACCATTAACAACAATTAACAATAACTAACAAAAAATGAATTTCAACAATTATTATGATTACAAGCTACAACTACGAGTGTAGCCTACAGTCTGTACTACTGAAATCAATATCATCGAAGAGGATTAAACGAAACTTGGTATAAAAGAATGCAATTTCTTATTAAATACAAAAATACTTGGCGAGGATTTTATTTCAGAGGGAAGAATATTATATTCATGCGCGCCTCTATAAAGAAATGTGCGTTTTAAGAAATTCTGTTTTTGGTTTTGGTAAAAATAAATTTCCATTTAATCTTAGAGAATAACTATAATCACAAAATTGAAAGGATCTTTTTAAATAAAGCGGAGTTAAATCATGTGTTGCCTTATATACCATTGAATTTAAATGATAACTTCGCCTTGCTGCTAATGATTTTAAACCAACTCGATCATGCATGGGTTCAAATTAATGGATAGATAATAAAAGGAGTTGCATCGTTAATGAACAAATTTCCAGCCTGTCCTCATTAACGATGCCAATCTTTTCATTGATTGTGACACATACAAAAGATGACCCAGAAGCATTCATGAACGAATATTCATGTTGATAGATTGATGGGCTGATTGATTGATTAGATTGATAGATTGATGAATTGATTAATGTATTGATTAATTGATTGATGGATTGATGGATTGATGGATGGATGGATGGATGGATGAATGGATGAATGTATGGAGTGATTGATCGATTGATTGATTTATTGATTGATTGATTGATTGATTGATTGATTAATTGATTGATGGATTGCTGGATTGATTGATGGATGGATTGATTGATTACATGATGGATTGATTGATTGATTGATTGATTGATTGATTTCTCATTGATTGACTGATGAATCGGTTGAATGATTTGAAGATTAATTAATTTGGTAATTGTTTAATGAATGACTGGCATGTGGTTTTGATGTGTCTGTGCTTTTAAAAAGATCTTGAAGTAATTACTCATTATTGATTCTCACCCATGCATATAGAACAATGAAATCAGTTAAATTATGATAGAAAATTGCCACAAAATTATTACACAATCATAAAACATTCTTAAATTCATGGCAAAGACCAATTAGTTTGAATGGGAGTACTTATTCAGTCTGCTGGATTAATTGTCCCTCTTCTTTCAATTTGGCACAACATGATGTTGGGCCATTGTCGGAAAATGACGTTATGCCAATATATCACAAAAATGACGTCGTGACGATGTTGGGCTGGCGGACATTTTAACCTCGAGCCAACGGCGATATGCCGACATCCGCCAA
Source organism: Echinarachnius parma (assembly GCA_037951105.1). Lineage (NCBI taxonomy): Eukaryota > Metazoa > Echinodermata > Echinoidea > Clypeasteroida > Echinarachniidae > Echinarachnius > Echinarachnius parma. The sequence goes on from JBAMJV010006057.1 coordinate 17,514, forward strand.
CCAACTTCCGACATCGGCCCGACGTCAGGTGGCTAGCTGGGATGGGGCATCCATCGACATGAACAAATCTTATAAATATTTAAAAATGTAATGTTGACAATTTTTTCAAAAATGTAACGCTTTTTTTGATACGCCCGGTATAAATGTCATCGACACCAATTTCATAACAAATTGAACCCCGTAAAATTCTTGTATAAAGATATGTAACTGTTACAAAGGTATGGTATTTAAATATTCTTTCTTTCAACTGCCTTTCTGTGAATGTTCTACATGATTAATCTGTATTGGCAGATCTAATTGCATTTGGTTAGAACATATTGGCAACAAATGTATGCAAATAAAAGCATATTATACAGTAAAGGAGTCACCTCCTTTTCAAAATGCAAGTGTTCTATGTATTACATGTATTTACTTCGTTTTTGTTGTATTGATTTCTCTCTTTTTTTCCCTTTGTATTTTGTTTGTGTTTTGGGTTTCTTTTCGTGTTTAAATAGTTAATGTTAATAGTGGATACACGGATAGATTTATATACTTTTGTTAATATTTATAAAAGTGTGGGATTTTTAATGATTCTTGACATATATATTTGTAATTGATATTTATTGTTGTAAATATGAAATAATTAAAATATTAAATTGTGTGATTTTCTAAAGTTGTATACTACTCTATATTTGCTTTATTTGTTTGACTATTAAAAACGACAAACCTTTGAGAGGTACATGTAAAATTACGTCGATCGATATTCATGATATTGCGATGGAATAACCATGATTCTGAGGATATGTCGAGGAATAACTTGCAATGGTGATGTAAACTTAACATCAGTGGCTACAACTTGTGTGTTATCATCGGAAACATATCTAACATCATGCTATCAAGTGTGCTTGACAGACAATATAGATATATCTTAATGTCTCATTTACGAGGCTTGGTTCAGTAAAATAGAAGGCATCATTGCTCAAGAGGGCTTTAATCACACAAAAGTCGCACAATGTAACTTTATGACCATGAAGACTATACAGAATTACAGATACACCTTGATTAATAATATGCGATGGTGCCAAATGGTTAATATACTGTAAATAACGAAACACGTATGTGTGTGCATAATACCAAAATAGGCGTAATAGCGATTTACACTAGACATAAGTAGATATCGATTTGATACTTTATACATAAATAAATTGTTATCGAAAAAATAGCATAAATTGTTCAAAAAAAGGGACCAATTTAGATAACATTTACAAGCTTCATGTTCAAGCGTCACTATGAATCGTGTCTACATGATGGCAACGGTGCCTATCAACATTGCATCATTGTGCGTCTACAATAGCCCATAATATAGTCATGATAGTCAGATGAGTCGAAGAAGTCATCCAGATTAACTTGGCCCGGATATCTGCTCGAATCTTCAACCGACTCTGTCCTGTCTGCAACAGTTGTACCGAACATTGTAAGATCAATGTCGTCAGTTTATGCGGCTTCAGCAACTTGTAGTCATTTATGACAAGGGCCACGCTGTTTAAACTTCAACCGATCGGTTCGTAATCGTTATGACTGTGCTCCTTGAACATTATAAGTCAAGGGATCAATGAAAGAAGATGGTTGAGTGGAAACTTCTTTCGCTTCTTATAGGACAAAATAGTACTGTATACACAAAACGATGGAGGTTGTTCGAGTCGAAGCTGATAATGATTCAAAGCTCTCTCCAGACTTCGAAAAAGGAGACATTTTCGTAATAGCTTTTAATAAACTTCGAAGGAGCGGTGTTGATTGAAATTTCGCATGCTTTTGCGAGTGCAGTAATTTTGTATGCCAGCAGTTATACTGGGGGGCTCCAAGCCGATATTGTAGGATGGAAGTACTAGAAGTCGGTCATGAACACAGTCGATGTTCCTAGCTTAAAAATTACTTAATTGTTTTTATATTTTTTACAAAAGGCTCTCGAGAACTTGTCTCAATATGGAAATATAAATTGTGATTGCAGGTATTGTAGAGTAGACAGTACAAATTTACCGATGCGGTGATGATGCAGCATATCTGAAGTTAAGCAACGACCAGGTATTAGCAATATAACAATGTCAGCTGTTTCTTTTCTAATGTTTTCTGCGGATTGATCAGCGTTATAAGTGCAAGTCAGTGGTAATACATCTAGAACTTCCTGTGTCTGCACGATCCTTGTCTTCTCCTTGATTGCCACTGGGTTGAAGCTGGTACCGATCTCCTCGTAAGGCTTACAATCATCTAGTGGCGATTGTTCAGTATTTAAAGTACCCCGCTGTCCTCTGGGAGGCAGCTCCGGTGTATGGTGGAGTGACAGTGCCAACTTCGGAACTCCCGAATGTTCTCCCGTGTCAGGGGATGCAGTGACACTTGAGATGGTGGGCTTTGATGTCGCAGAAGCCGTATCTATTGTATTTGATTGTCCAATACATCGTCTGGCTAACCGTTGATTCCGGTTGATAATGACCAGCCTTGCACTTCGGGTACGCCGTGTACGTTGTCGCGCTAGAAAATACAGTACCGATACGATGCTGCACAGAAGTGTCACAGGTAGTGCTAGGCTTCTGATTATGAACAATATGTCCTTGGTTGTCATTGCTAGTGCGCATGAACTCTCGACAGATGGACGGACCGGGCATGTCTCTCGTGAAGATTGAGACCGGCCCGTACCTGATGAAACACTTGCTGGTGTTTTAGAAGACACATGGTGACTGACCGTACTTGGAGTCACTAGTTCTGTAATGTTTAATGCGAGGGATTTGTTATTAGAATCGGTAGAAATGAAGTATTCACCATAATCAGTGCCGTGCAGAGGAGCTTTGATACTGAAGGAAAAACATTTCAGTCCACATAGTTGAAATGTAAAATGATCTGTTTGTTCGTCTTCCGCTCTACACCATAGGTAACACGAACTCGGATTGCATTCTAACTGGGAAAAACATGACCCAATAGCGTCGTCGTCAGTTCGAGTTAATTTGACTGTATCAGATGCCTCCAAGTATTTATCAGTCGTACACTGTACACTGGCAACAGTTCCGTTTGTTTCAAGTTCAGGGTGTCTCACGCAATCAAACGAAAACGGATAACATGATTGAATCACGAGAAACAATGACAATACTGCCAACAATACACCCATTTTCCATCCAAGCCTTCTCGGTCGCTTCTTTCCTTGAATTTGATTACAAATTTGCGGATTCGTCCCTAACCATCAGCGCGGCAATATCAATAGCTTACGTGCTAAGCCTTGTCGACGACTTCAAAAGAGACGCATGGGGAAGTGCAAACATAATTATATTAAAAGTATGTCCATAAGTTTATTTCTGGGACTAGATTGTTATGTAAAAGTAAATTTATGTTGCCCTCTTTAGAACGTAAGTCAACGAATCTACTTCAGTCCGTGATTGATTTCTTTCACTTTCATTGACTTGAAAACAACAGTTTGTGGCCATTTTTATGTAAGTACTTTATGGGTTTTCAAATTGGCACTTTACCTTTGTAATGATTTTGATATAATTGAAGGAGCTTCTCCATCAAAGAAGTTTTACGTTTCGGTTTCTGACTTTAAGAGTCATGGACGTGAACATGTTGCGAAAGCCTTGTTCGTAAGTTTGTATAGGTTTTCCCGCTCAATTTTGCACTTTTCTCAATCGAATTCATTTAGGGGCATTCGAATTCGCGCGTTGCCGCAGTATCGTTGGTATCGGTTTTTCTAATTCCGAATAAGTGCAAGCGAATTCATGCATACGCATACGATTTCGCGAATAGACACAGAAGTTCATTTATGGGCAATCGATTTCGCGAATGTGCAGCCAAATGTAAACTTGGTTCATACAATTTAACGCGGCATGGCCGGTCATGCCTGATGAGCACGTTTGGAGCATTCGATTTCATTTCGGGGCAAACAATTGTAACATTTCGTCATTCGATTTAGATAACGCAGATGCTATGTACATGTATGTATATTTGTGTATATGTAGGGGGGGGGGGGGGTACTTTCGGGGCCTTGGACTTTCATGGGAGACATATGTATGCATTTCTCAGTCGTCCATAAATATACATACAAGTCTTCGTCCTGTTTTAATTGTCTGAATATATAGGTTTTCCCGCTCAATTTTGCACTTTTCTCAATCGAATTCATTTAGGGGCATTCGAATTCGCGCGTTGCCGCAGTATCGTTGGTATCGGTTTTTCTAATTCCGAATAAGTGCAAGCGAATTCATCCATACGCATACGATTTCGCGAATAGACACAGAAGTTCATTTATGGGCAATCGATTTCGCGAATGTGCAGCCAAATGTAAACTTGGTTCATACAATTTAACGCGGCATGGCCGGTCATGCATGATGAGCACGTTTGGAGCATTCGATTTCATTTCGGGGCAAACAATTGTAACATTTCGTCATTCGATTTAGATAACGCGGATGCTATGTACATGTATGTACATTTGTGTATATGTAGGGGAGGGGGGGGGGGGGGTACTTTCGGGGCCTTGGACTTTCATGGGAGACATATGTATGCATTTCTCAGTCGTCCGTAAATATACATACAAGTATTCGTCCTGTTTTAATTGTCTGAATATATATATAATTATGATATGACACACGAAACTGGGAACAATAATGTTTTACTTTTGCCCTGGAAAGGACATTGTGCGGTTTGTTACGTTTGAACATTTTTACAAAATGATGTATTTACATGTATTTTGTTATCATCAAGATTTTTCCAATTGTAATGTCATCTACATCCCCATTTAGCTTTAATGAACATTGATATACGCTTTAGCACGGAGCTATATAGGAGGCACAATCACCCCTCCCCACCCCTAATAAGTTGACAAACAATACATCATAAGCCAAAGGGGAATATTTATAGAAAACAAAGATATACATGAAGCTTATAAGCATTTTATTTTATATATTTCCTGATGGCCAGGGTCCTTTTCCCCGAATTCCATTTTCTCATTCTCACCTTACAAGCAAAATTTACCTTTATCAAAATTATATTCCTTTTATAAATTTCACGAATAATTTATGACTTGATTTTTCCCAAATATAACATGCTTTGTCTGAATATGAATTAAGTTTACCTGAATACAAACGCCACTGCTTTTAGCCAATTTATTGCTGATCTATCTTTACATTTCTTAAATCGAAAGCAGTAATTTGAAAATTGGCTGCCCTTTCACGAATTCGATTGACCGAAGAGACGTCTACGTATACTACGTGTCAATTTGAACGACCATTGACGAAATGGTATGCGCTTTGTGCGAATTCGTTTGCTCCGGGCGTGATTTTGAATGCCTATTAACGAATTCGAATAATGCTTTGGTACGGCGATCGCTAATCGCGCGAATTCGTTTGCTCCTATTATCAATTCGATTGACACAATCGCGAAATTGAGCGGGAAAACCTATATATATAATTATGATATGACACACGAAACTGGGAACAATAATGTTTTACTTTTGCCCTGGAAAGGACATTGTGCGGTTTGTTACGTTTGAACATTTTTACAAAATGATGTATTTACATGTATTTTGTTATCATCAAGATTGTTCCTATTGTAATGTCATCTACATCCCCATTTAGCTTTAATGAACATTGATATACGCTTTAGCACGGAGCTATATATGAGGCACAATCACCCCTCCCCACCCCTAATAAGTTGACAAACAATACATCATAAGCCAAAGGGGAATCTTTATAGAACACAAAGATATACATGAAGCTTATAAGCATTTTATTTTATATATTTCCAGATGGCCAGGGTCCTTTTCCCCGAATTCCATTTTCTCATTCTCACCTTACAAGCAAAATTTACCTTTATCAAAATTATATTCCTTTTATAAATTTCACGAATAATTTATTACTTGATTTTTCCCAAATATAACATGCTTTGTCTGAATATGAATTAAGTTTACCTGAATACAAACGCCACTGCTTTTAGCCAATTTATTGCTGATCTATCTTTACATTTCTTAAATCGAAAGCAGTAATTTGAAAATTGGCTGCCCTTTCACGAATTCGATTGACCGAAGAGACGTCTACGTATACTACGTGTCAATTTGAACGACCATTGACGAAATGGTATGCGCTTTGTGCGAATTCGTTTGCTCCGGGCGTGATTTTGAATGCCTATTAACGAATTCGAATAATGCTTTGGTACGGCGATCGCAAATCGCGCGAATTCGTTTGCTCCTATTATCAATTCGATTGACACAATCGCGAAATTGAGCGGGAAAACCTATATTTCTAATAACATGTAATTTAAAAGAAAATTTCATTAAATAGTACTTGTATTTGTTTCCTTATTTCATAAAATCTTTTTTTTACCTGTCCATATGCATACGGACACGGGCGGAATTGTCCCTTTCGATACAATTCACGGAAATGTAAAGCAACTAATATCATGTATATATGTGAGGATATTCCGCTTTTAGATACTTACAATTAGTGACCAAATATTATCATAGCATTAGTTCTGACCACTAGTTTGACCTCAACTACAGTTTGGTTCTGAAGTATGGAACTCGAGCAAGTACAACAATCAGCGGCTCGCATTGCCCTATGTGACTACAGAAGAACATCATCATCTTCAGTCCTGGTATATCTACATTTGGATGGGACATGCCTACGCAACCGCATACTTCTCATTCAATGTACTCGTTTATTTAAGATACACAACCAACTCCATGCCCACCAGCAGTCAGTCGAGCAAATTATTATGGAACCCATGACCATGACCTGGAGTATGCGATACCCAGATCTACAATAGATTCCTACAAATATTCCATCTTTCTAAGAACCGTACGTTCTGGCTTCATTGAGAGAGGCTGCCCAATCATCATCAAAACTATACATCCTCCTCCATGGCCATTCCTTCTTCAAAACGAATCCATCTTTTTACTTGCAATACTCTCTTAAAATGCATTCCTACCAAGTACCCATTTACTACATCTGGGTTGAGAGCAGCAAATGGGGATACATTGTCTTGCTGAAGGACACACGTATGGCAGCTGGGAATGTATTTGTATTTAGAGACGAAGGCCCGAACCAATATCCCTCGACACGCCCACATGTATGTGGGTGTACTTGTGTTTCCCTAACTAGTGTTATAGTCCAGTCAATCTAGCATATATAAGGGGGTAACCTCGGCAAAATTGCAACACGGGATTTTTTTTCGGAATTCTGTTCAGGAAACTCCCCTTAACAACCAAAAAAAAGTCCCAAGAAATCGGAGTTGCGGAAAGTGGTTTAATTTGCATAATATGCAAATTAGGTATTGTTTGAAAGTAAAAATATGAAATTAATTGCTTAAAAATATTTATATACTATATTAACGCCAAAAAAGTATGGCAACCCAATATTGGTATCCCAAACTACACGATGAACGCACGTCCGTTCTAATAAAAATAGCAACTTAATTTGCATAATATGCAAATTAAGTTCGCAAAAAAAGAAAAAATTTCATATTTTTTTACAAATCGGGCTTCATTGAGAGGATGCAAATGAAAAAGTATCTTTTTAAAGGTCAGATATGAAAAAGGGTAAAGTTTGACATACAATCAAAACATTACTATCAAAGTAATTTGCATAATATGCAAATGAGCTATTGTTTAAATGGACCAATGAAGTTCTGCAGTTGTTTGAAATGTAGATGTATGATTTTAGCTAGAAAAGTTTGCGAATCTTTTATCCAAAGCTAAGATACTAAAACGCACATATATCAGTACTAATAGTACTAATATTATTTGCATAATTATGCAAATTAAGATCCACAAAAGACAGATAAAAATAACAATAATACTAATAATAATATCAATATAGAATTTATAGAGCGCCATGAATCTGGGTGCCCTATTCAGAGGCGCGTTATTACCCTTGCAATTGGACATCAGGTACAGTTCAAACCCGCATACCTATCGTGTGCACCATCTCAACTCCCATGGGAGCATACTAACCAAATTTAAGATGCCCTATGTTGTAGATATTTCATATTCTGAAAACAAATACAGACTTTATTGAGTGAATGCAAATGATAAAGCCTCTATTGTCAAGGTCGGTAATGACAAAGTTTATGGCACCCAATGGGAGCAAGACAATCCATCCATTGTGATGCAATTTGCATATTATGCATCTATTATCAAACCCTGCCAAAAGTAGGTCATCACCTTGAAGGTTCATCTACATTGACTTACGATTGATCTTGACCCATAATTTATAATGCAAATTCTTAAGCCAGAGTTTGAAAAGTACGTGATCCAGGATTTAAGTTTCTTTGATGTCATGTCAAAATGTCGATTACTTATTTAGCACCAAAGATTTCTATTGATGGACGACAACTGAAATTTTGATCATGTGGAGCAGGAAGACATACACACTGTAATTTGATTATTGTCAAAATCATATTGATTAGATATTTGTTGATGAAAAACAAGGAAAAACAAATGTATGTATGTATATAAGGATAACATGCACATATAATACAGTTACGCTAACTGTCATGTACAATTGTGCTAATTCACAAGACTGGAAATCTCACACAAGATGTTGTATAAATGATATATTTCAAAATTATACTAAATAAACCTTTCATAGCTTATTTTTACAAGGGAAACATATACTTTGACAAAAACTTACACGATAAAGTTAGTAAGGTTTGAATAAGTGACACATCAACAAAGCGATGAAGAGGACATGGACAGTGGTTTCAAAATAATAACATATCAGCATTATCAATAGAATATGAATGATGACTAAGTGAAATGTAGATGGCACAAAGAGATATGGTCAACTCATTTGTACACATTAAACTTGACAAAAATGAAGCCTGTTAAAACAAATGCATGTATATTGAATACGATTAAAAGTAGACACACTCATTAATCATAATAACAAGCGCATTTGAACATTCTATATGGAAAATGCGCTATATAAATTAATTATTATTATGGACAGCAGGACAATGTCCTATTCATCATAACACTTTATTTGAAAGCAAGATGATATATTCCATTTAGAGAAATATGTATGAAGCAGTCCTGGAGAAAGCAAGGATTATAATTTACCGATTTCAAGTTTGATTTATAATATATTTGATAAACAAACAAAAATAGAAGTGACTATAAATTATGACCGCTTAAATGCATGTGTGAGTGCAGCATCTACGTTAGAAACAAATAATAAGTCGCTAAACATGTTCTTAGGTTATGATATAACAAACTTATCCTGAGCAGGATTAATGTATACAAATATGATTCTGAAGTAAGTTCGGTATAATTACAATAAAAAAGAAAACTTGTGCATAACATATGTAACCAGGGCGACATGTCCTAACTGTATATAACGAACTAAGGATTGTGTTTTTCTAAAGAACAAGAACATTTACCAGAATGAAAGTATACGTTCCGGAGTATATTTTCACATGTGAAATCATTATCACATCATTTCAAAACATGTGGAAAGCAGATTTGAGTTGTCTTTATAAAATGACAAGAGGATAATGTTACATAGTTATATTTTTGAGAAATATTTTAACATATCTGGTCATTTCTGTTTATTTCTGTTTTTATTATTTTGGGGGGCCAATGAAGGAGCGTTCTCGTCGCGGCCCCTGTCGGGTGAAAACCTGTGAATCCTTCAATTTTACTGCACTATACGATTTGAAAAAAAAAAAAAAAATACGTTTTTAAACTAGATAGTTTGTTGTATCTTTTCAGTTCAAGTCCTGTTCCTCAGATAAAGGGAAACAATCTTAAAATCCCGGGGGGGCCCACTCAACTATATTGCTGTACACACGCGCGACCACAGGTTTTTCAAACCCACCCTAAACAAGTTGTATCCATTGGTCAAATTTATACCCTATTCAAGTATTTTCGCGTACTTTTTTGACAATTTTGCCCCCAAAACAAGTATAACCCCTAAAACATACCCCTAAACTAGGTCTACGTCAATATTGCTCTCAATTAAACAAGTTTGGAGAAAAAGATACCCTAAACACGTATTTGTTTCCCGGGGGGGGGGGGGGGGTCTGTCCTCATTGAAAGGGGGGTATCATGCGTGACCAAGAAAACGAGTAATTAGGGTGTTTTTTTACGATCAGGCGAGATACTCGAGTATCTCGAAAAGGGTCTCAAAATCACCCAAAATCAGGAAAAAGGGATCTTTTTTAGGCTGATAAATTACTCGTTTAGGGTCTCAAAAAGATGAATTACTCGTTTAGGGTGTCAAAAACTCAGCTTACTTGCTTAGGGTATCAAAAATAGTTATCACTTGCTTTTAATAGGGGTTTACAAAAAAAAAGATTACTTGCTTAGGGTTTCAAATATAGTTATGACTTGCTTAGGGGTTTACAAAAATTTTATTACTTGCTTAGGGTATCAAAAATAGTTATAACTTGCTTAGGGGGTTACAAAAAATTGATTACTTGCTTAGATTATCAAAAATACTTGCTTAGGGGTTTACAAAAAAATGATTACTTGCTTAGGGTATCAAAAATACTTGCTTAGGGTTTACAAAAAATTGATTACTTGCTTAGGGTATCAAATTACCAATAATCACACTTACTTAGGGTGTATTTTTTGCACCACGCAAATACTCGCTTAGGGTGCTTTTGGCAAGTCCTTGGTCACGCATGATACCCCCCTTTCTATGAGGACAGACCCCCCCCCCCCCCCCCGGGATTTGTTTAACTCCACAAACATACCCTTTTTTCTGATTTTGGCCTTTTTGACACCCGAAACGCGTCACGCGCGTGACGCGTCATGATCGGCAAAAAGGACCCTTTTTACGCGTTTTTTTGGTCGCGCGTGTGTACAGCAATATAGTTGAGTGGCCCCCCGGGCTTAAAATGACCACCATTCTCGCTGCCGACTTTCATGTTAGCATGCAATGATCATAGGCGCCGGAAGTGGGGGGGCAGGGGGGGCGGCCGCCCCCCCAATCCAAAAAGTGGGGGGGCAAAACGCATTTTTGCCCCCCCAAAAAGCCCCCCCCCCCCCCGAAAAAAAAGAAAAAAAGAAAAAGGAGAAGAGTGGGAAAGAAAAAAGAAATAGTATGAGCTAAGACTTGTTAATTCTAACGTTCAACAACTAATCTATACATCCATTTTAAGTTTTCGCTGCGCGCTTCGCGCGCGAACAGATTATCTCAGTTTGTTGTGTAAATTGCGTATGGTCTTGGCCATGGGGTGAGTACTTTTTCTGTACCGGGCCACGTATAGTTCCCGTGTAGGCTGGCAATGCTCTAGCTGCTTGTGTGACGTGCACCAAATGCACCATTTCAAGTATATAAATGCAAAATCTTCCCCGTGGGAGGGGGATACCCCCTCCCAAACCCTCCCCCTCTGGCTCTGCCCCAGCGGCGCTTGGTCGCTTCGCTCCCTCGGGCATGTCGGGACTCATTCTTGGCTGTAGGCTATGTTGTTGGATCATACATAATGTGGCATATGGTATATGTTGGAACTGTGTATGACACTAAATACAATATTTTGTGTGCGTTGGGGTGCATATTTATTAGTGTGTCAATTATTTGTTTTCTTCGTGAAAAATATATGACATTTCTGGTCGATCAAATCATAACACGCTTTCCCAGATACAGTTAATCATAAGCCCGAATTTCCTATCTAGGTATGCACCAGATTGCACAATTTCAAGTCCAAAAATGCAAAAGCTCCCTACCGTGGGAGGGGGGACACCCCCCTCCCACACCCTCCCCCCGCTCAGTCACTTCGCTCCCTCGCAATGTCTCACTCTCACCTCAGCTCTGGCTCAAAGTTGGCAACCCTGTGAGTGTGCATGGTTGGGCATGAGCCCCTACACAACAAAAATCGTGAACCTATTTAGGTCTTTGCCCCCCCCCCCCCCCAATCCAAAACTGCTTCCGGCGCGCCTGGTCCCCCACCCCCTCCTCCTCCCCACGATGTGTACGCATATTAAGATGATATTATACAGTGCGAGTCCAAAAAAACGAAACCGGACTTTGATAGCTTATAAATCCATAAATCCAAAAGTATATATGTTGATATTGGTATCATGTTAAAGCTTGAGGACTTCCTTTTAAAATGATATATCATACACTCTGATCACTTCACGCTTCACCGAACGCGACCTAATTATCCAAAGGCATGCAAAAACTACCGTGTCCAAGTTTGCAGTGTTCTTGTTTTGTGAATGGTTGCATCTGTTGTTTGATTGTCAAAGATAACTTCATCCTGCATGTCCTATTCAGGGGCCCCTCCCTCCAAACAGTGTGGTTGCTGATGTGAGGACAGTGTATGATCCCCTTCCACCCTGATAAACATGACAAAACTGGCAACCACCTGATATTTTGTTGTGATTCACCAAACGATATTTTTGAAATGTTAATTTGAAGAAAAAAACGTAAACAGAAGCATTCATTCATGATAAACACAACAAAAAACCTAAGTCCCCCTATTCAAAATAGCGTAAAAACGATAAGGTTTTGAGCAAAATAACTTGGCAGGATTGTTCCTACACTGATTGACTAGCTTCTCTGTGAAAATAAGATTGATCCGCCATGTAATGCATGAGTGAGCACACATTAAAGGCAAAATTGTCACTTTTCAAAAGTCACAATCTGAGTCAAAAAGTGAACATTTTGCCTTTAATGTGTGCTCACTCATGCGTGACTCGACGGACCAATTTTATTTTCGCACATAAGTTATTCAATAAGTGTATAAACAATCCTGCCAAGTTATTTTGCTCAAAACTTTATTGTTAAAAAGTTATGCTATTTTGATTAGGGGGGACTTAACTTGTTTTGTTGTGTTTAGAACAAGACGACGGCAAACTTGGACACGGGTAGTTTTTGCATGACTTTGGATAATAAGATCTTGCTCGATGATGCGTAAAGTGCTCAACATTTTTGATATATCATTTTAAAGGCAATTTCCCAAGCTTTAATGTGATACCAATATCAACATATATATGTTTGTAATTGTGGATTTATAAGCTATCAAAGTCCGGTTTCGTTTTGTTTGACTCGCACTGTACATCATTTGTGGGGAGCCTTGCTCTGTGCCAGACAGTATAACATTACACCCTAAACAAAAATACAGTTTTATCATGTTTATTGTGGTGCGTAACATTCTTTTTAGCAGCTAATCATGATTTGTCTTACCAAAATGATAATCGAATCGCCGAATATATACAGACAAGGCAATTAATAAAACATTATGAAAAATTAACAGCTGCCGGTGGAACGAAATACCTGTTCCTTTCTAGCTTTTGCAATCCTCATAGAATTAATGCAGGCCCAACCAGGCTCCCATAGGCAATGGGTTAATATCCCCGACAATAACAGAATAATATGTTATTGTCGGGAATAATATCCCATTGCCTATCGGAGCCTGGTGGGTCAATATTATTGTCTGTAGGTGGGTAAATAATGTTGTGTTTGGCTGCCAAGAAAATTTGTTTTGCGCTCATGCGCTGCATTTTATATTTATCAATATAAACATGGAACAAAATACGGTTTCCATATATCTCAATTATTTGTTTTCTTCGTGAAAAATATATTTAACATTTCTGGTCGATCAAATCATAACACGCTTTCCCAGATACAGTTAATCTTAAGCCCGAATTTCATATTTAGGTATGCACCAGATTGCACAATTTCAAGTCCAAAAATGCAAAAGCTCCCTACCGTGGGAGGGGGACACCCCCCTCCCACACACTCCCTCCGCTCAGTCACTTCGCTCCCTCGCAATGTCTCACTCTCACCTTAGCTCTGGCTCAAAGTTGGCAACCCTGCGAGTGTGCATGGTTGGGCATGAGCCCCTACACAACAAAATCGTGAGCCCCTTTAGGTCTTTGCCCCCCCAATCCAAAACTGCTTCCGGCGCGCCTGGCAATGATGCAATTGACTTGTACGGACAACATGCCATTATGTTTGCTAAAATTTGAAAGAAAATCTCTGCTGTTATACGCTTTTGTTCAACAGTTTTAAAACCTAGAATGTTATAATATAAAAAAGGCTAAATTATTTGCATTTTTCAAAGCAAGTTACGCTATTATTATTTCTCGATATAATCTGAGCAGTTATGTCTTTACTATGAAAACTGTATACATAACTATAACAGTTTGACCTGTTATGTTTCTAAATGCAAATCTTCATTGAAATTTCGTTGTACCAATGAAACATGGGAATCTATATGCAGATAAATACTAATAATAGGAATAATATCCCCAATTTATGTATCATCTATCACGATTGATGTGTCCATAGATGTGTTCGTTGAACTTGGTACAAATTGATTACCATTCTGTAGCCTATAGTTTTCATTCATTTGTAAATGCAAAGTTACATCGAAACTAAAATTATCAGTAACCGTTTCAATAGCTCATTTGCATAATGCAAAGCACTTTAATTACAGGCATATTGTTTGGGTAGGATGTCTAACAAAAATACTTGCTACTACTGACCTGAAAAATGTAGGTTTTATCGTTTGTATTCACTCAATCAAGTCCGTTTTTTGAAAAGAAATGTGCAATATTTTACCATTTTGTGGACATTAATTTGCATATTTATATGCAAATTATGTTGAACTGATATACGTGTCACCGTGTGTTATGGTATATTGGCTTTTGATATACAAGATGTGCACACTCTTCTGGCTATGATAGTGCATCTAGTTTTTAAACAATACAGAACTTCATATTGATCCAATCAAACTATAGCTCATTTGCATAATATGCAAAGTACTAATGATGCTAATGTTTCGATTGCGTGTCACCCTAACCTGTTTCATATCTGACCTTAGAAATATAAAGGCTTTATCATTTGCATCCACTCGATCAAGTCTATTTGTTCAACAATATGGAATATTTGATTTTGGGGGGGAAACCTAATTTGCATATTATGCAAATTATGTAGTAATTACTAGTACGGGTATGCGTTCATCGTGTACTTTATGATCCTAATATTGGGTTGCCATACTTTTCTGGCGTCAATATAGTATATAAATATTTTTAAACCATTAATTTAATATTTTTACATTCAAACAATACCTAATTTGCATATTATGCAAATTAAACCACTTTCCGCAACTTCGATTTCTTGGGACTTTTTTTGGGTTGTTAAGGGGAGTTTCCTGAACAGAATTCCGAAAAAAAATCCTGTGTTGCAATTTTGCCGAGGTCAAGCCCATATATTGACTGGACTATTAGCAGGGTAAGCATCGGGTACCCACTAAATTAACTCCTTTTTTCAAACAAGTGCAGCTTCAGGCTTGAATATTAGTTGGCCACTAACAATATCATGCGTTTAATTCTAAGACACGTAACATAGATTTAGCATAACCCTATGTTTCATTAATATGGGCCCAGGCCGTTATCACAATCACATAACGATCATCCTATTAGTATGTCATAGTAATGAGGTGGTCATCCAAAGCTTATTGTCTGGGGTAATCGTCCGGTGAGGAAATTGTCGTGGGAGTTATTGTCTTGGCAGTTAATGTATCAAGCCCGGCGCAGACAGAGCCAACTCGACCCGATCCGACTGGTTTTCAGTCAGACTAAAGTCAGTTTCGTTCAGTCGGAGCCGATTCAACATGACGAATCGGCCTCGAATGACCTCCGACTGGCTCTTGACTGGCAAACCCGGAGTGCTGAGGCAACTCATACTGATTTAATCAGGCTGAAAACCAGTCGGATCGGGTCGAGTCGGCTCTGTCTGCGCCGGGCTTTAGGGAGTAATTGTCCTAGGAGGTTATTATCCGGGTGGAAATCTTCCGGGGGATTATCCTGGGGGGGGGGGGGGGGGGGGTGGTGATTATCCGGTGGTAATCATCCGGGGGTTAATCGTCTGATGGGTAAATTGTCCTTGGGGGTAGTAATCCAGATACGATGAGCTGCAAAGGGATTGTAAGCAACAACTATCAATACAAAAAAAGCATTGTCTTGAGTTTGCGTACCATGCTCACTTACATACTCAGTCTTGTTGTCGTTGATATGAGGAATTCATCGGAAATATAAATATAACAGTCGGTGTCCGGCTAGGGATAATGGGCAGATACTTCATTCGGACAGTTTAAAAATCCTATTGTTGACCGTTATCGAGCCTTCATACACACGGATACACACATACACACTCAAACACAAACATACACACATACATTCGTACGAACAATCAGTTCACTCATGCTACACACTTAACATGATGCACGACGTCGCACTGACGCGGATGACGTCACGCGTACACCATAACGTGTTTTGTGTTTATTCAATTGAATACATTTGGGTAAATAACAATTGAACAAATATGCCCGCAATCGCTTGTACATAGACAATAACACAAAACACATATTTACAGAGTGATTTTGATATCCCTTGATCAAATTTGCCCTGGACACTTTGACACTTATCCCTGCCATTCCGGCGTTGGAAATATTTATATCTTTATGCTCTTTCTTTCAGAAGCTTAGTCCCCGACATGATTTATAAGTTGCACTTTCGTGCTTATGTCTCCATGGAAATCACGATAATGTATTTCTTTATTTTCTTCATTTACAATCGTAACCTTTTCCATAAATTTCGCGATGGTCTGATTTGTTGTTTTATTGGTTTTCACTTGAACATCTTTGTTTGATTGATGCTTAGGTATTGGTTTCATGTAAAATGATTTGCTTGTTCTCCTTCCGCTCTACACCATATGTAACACGAACTCGGATCGCATCCTAACTGGGAAAAACATTTCCCAATAGCTTCGTCGTCATTTCGAGTAAATTTGATTGCATCAGATGCCTCCACGTATTCATTAGTCGTACATTGTACATTGACAACAGTCGTGTTCTTTTCTAGTTCAGGGTGTCTCACGCAATCAAACGACAACGGAAAACATGGATGGATCACAACGATCAATGACAACGCTGCCAACAGTACACCCATCTTGCATCCAAGCATTCTTGGTCGTTTCTTTCTTTGAACTTGATTTAAAATTGTAGGATGAAAATATAACCTTCAGCGCGGCAGTAGCAATTTGATAGCTTACTTGGCCAAGCCTTTTCGGCGAATGTAAAAGAGACGGGGGAAGTTCAAACAAAATTATAATAAAAGTATGTCTATGTTTTATTGGTAGGACTAGTTTGTCATAAAGAAGTAAATTTATGCTCTCCTCTTCAAAAGGTTAGTCAACAAATCTACTTCAGGCCATGATTAATATATTTCACTTTCATTGACTTGAAAACGACAAAATGATTTATTGGCTTCTTTCTCAACGATGTTTTGGTTTCAAGACTTGAAGAACCATGGACAAATTGTGAAAATGTATCGAAAGACTTGACCAAACCGAGATCGCTGGTTGAATTGTGTACGCTGGGGGGGGGGGGGGGGGGGGGGGGGGGGGCTCAGGGGCGGGTGGCCACCGATCGTTGCCCGAGACCACTTGTTAAATGGCCGAGACCAATGAAATGGATGGAACAGCCTATATACAACCGCATATTTTTTCAATGAAGTCACACTTCTCTACAAGATACACAACCAACTCCTCATGATTCCATTTCTACCTGCAATTGCAGTCAGTCGAGAAGATTATCATAATCTGAAGTATGCGATACCTAGATTTACAATATATTCTTAACTACACCACCTTTCCAAGAACCATACGTTTTTCGAACCAACTGCTATAACCAGTGGTCAATTTCTACGGCCTGGCTGCATATAGAAAGGATGCCCTACCGACCGGTCATTAGAACAATGCAGCCTCCTCCTGGGTCGCATCTACCTTAAAATTGTCCCATGTTTTTACTTCACCATTCATTTACAAGAGATTTGTCATTAGAATCAATAAAAAAAATGAAGTATTTACCGGGGTAATCAGTTTCTTGCAGAGGAGCTTTGATATCAAAGGAAAAACATTTCAGCCCACAGAGTTCAAATATACAATTATTTGCTTGGTCTTCTTGCGTGCTACACCATGTGTAACACGAACTCGGATTGCAGCCAAATTGGAAATAAAACATGTCCCTATAGCTCTGTCTTCACTGCGAGTAAACGTTTCGTTCGTTTCTAGTTAATGATGTCTCTTACAATCAAACGACAACGGAAAACATGGCTGAAATACAAGGAACCGTGACAATGTTGCCAACAGTTTATCCATCTTGTTTAACAGTCTACTGGCATGATCGTTTCTTTTCTTGAAAGTTAGGTAATAGGAATACAAAATAAAATAGGAAATATCTAGTGTGTTTTAAATTGTCTCATGAGATGCATAATTGCAAAGATGCCGTCAGAGTCGTACAGCTTACTTGCCAAGTCTTGTCGGTGAATGCATCATAGATGATTAGGGAAGTGCAAAACTGCAGTTTAGGTCTGTCCATGCTGTATCGGTATGTCTGGCTTGTCATCATGATTATGGTCATGTAGGCGGAAATGTATGTTCTCCTGAGAGTCCTGATACAAACATGTCTGGGTCTACTTTAGTCATAGATTCATATACATGCATCAACAACAGTTTGTGGCCGTTTTTAAGTATGTATTTCATATGGATGTTGATATATGGGCACTTATGTGAGAATTTCATCTTTTCCATTTGGTTTCTCTTTCATTTTTTGTTTTTGTCATTTCTTATCATTTCGATTTCATGTCTTAATTTATCATAGACATAATGTGAGCCTGTTTTAAAAGTGTTGTTGATTGGTTGGTTTCTGTTATATAACCGGCAAAATTATCTTGCAGTACTCCCAAATTAATTGAAGGAAGCAGATTAACTCGAAGAAGAAGAAGAATTGTGCCTACATAAATTACAATATTTCTTTTACATATTTATATTACGTAAATAGAGGAGATTTTTTATTTTCGCTTCCATTCACAGTTCTAGTACACTATAATAGGTTTTCTAATATATTTAAAAATAAAACACAACAGAAAAAATAATCCCTCAAAAATGTCCTCAAAATTTCCTAAGCAATAACATTATAAAACATGTGCCTATAGAAAATGTATAATGTATGTACTGCGTTGCGAAAATGGGGTTGACGAAACAATGGGTGATTTCAAGCATGGTGTTCTAGGCTGGTGTTAGTGTTTATTACACACTAACACCGGCCTTAAATACCATATTTGCTATCACACAATGTCACTGTACACCATAGTAACACGAATTCATCTCAAGTATGTTGTTTAAGGCCGATGTTTGTGTTTAATAAACACTAACACCGGCCTTAAACACCATATTTACAAATCCTCAATGAACTGATATTACTATAGTTATATTACTTTTTAAAATGTTTGATACTGGCTACTTTGTCTGTTATGCATGTAATTTGTGCTCAATCAACCATGCAATAATGGATACCTCTAATTTTGTACCTATCAGTTACGTTACTACTATTGGTCTAAAAAATCCTTAGAAACTTATTGCTCATTAAATTATTAGGAATTAATAGGAGGTACTTTTGGTGTATGGTTTATGTTCATTCATTTTCATAAATCGTTAACTTGAGTTTTGTCTCGCAACAAATAAATCTGTCCTTATAGTGTTCAGTGTTCAGTGTTCTGTCCTTATTCAGTTTCAGTGGCGTAGCCGGGGATTTTACAAGGGGGCTCCTACCTGGGAGAGTGTAAGCGCGAGCCACATAGGGTGGGGTCCACAGTCATGGTACATGTACATTTGTTCGGACCTCTGCCGTTGTCCAGGAGGTGGATTCCCCTTTATTAATTTCTAGTTTAGCTATTCAAAGCTCCCAAATCGAAACTTTGGCTAACAACATGAACAAGCCGAGCCCAGGGCCCCTATCCCGCCCCTCGCTATGCCAATGCTAAGTTTCGTTTTCGCATTCTTTAGGAAGACGAAGAATCGCTGTGACGGAATCGAAGTTAATACATCATGAAATTAAATGACAATAGTTTGAAAAAGAACACTGGCGCAAATTATATAATAATATCCCACATCTCAATTTGTAAGCGATTGTTTGTTCTGCTCTTTAGTGTTATTAGGCTCACAAGTATACGAACATTGGATACACACAACAACAACCATTCACAGATCAAATGAAGACATGAACACGTAAGAGACTGTTCTGTTTTTAGTTTTTAAAGTGAATTTAATATATTAAAATAATATTAAGCGTTTGTGATTAATTAAGTTGATTAAGTAGCTGTGAGATTAATAATGAATAGTCGTGTTTTTATGAAGACAATTTATAATACACAAACATTACTTGCGTGATTTTTACTATAATTATGAGTATATATTTTGCAATACTTTTACAACCAAAAAACCTAGCTAGCTATAATGATTAACTTTTTTAGGCCAATATTAGTAACGTATAATTATGCGTACTCGTATAAAACGTTTACCTGTGTGTGTTGTGCATGTGGTGCATCTATCTGATATATTTACAACCATTCGTGAAATAGCAAGTTATTACATGATTATTTTTATAAAGAATATTAACATTATCAACCTCGATCGACAAGCGTAATTCTAATTTATAAAAACATTAATAATCACAAGTTAAATTTGTTATCATCATTACTGTCCAATAATCTGTCCAATTCTGTAGATTAAATGAATATGTTGAAAGAAATCATTCTCAGTTATCAAACATTTCATTACCAGGACTAATATGATAATATTGCAATCGTCTTTAGAAATTTTTAGTTGGTTATTTCATGAATTTGAGTGAAAATTGTGCACCACGACTGCATTTTATAACAATTTACATTTTAGTTATCACTTGTTTCAATTCGTGTATCAACATTTTTTTACCATAAAGTGCCAAGAGTTGTATTTACACTTTTAATGAGTGTAACTCTTTAATTATCGATTCAATGAATTTGTTTTCAGAACACATCAATCGACAAGTCCGAAGAACTATATACTTATTTCTCATACAACTGCAATTTACAAACATTAACACATTTGGTGAGTAAAGATATCCAGAAAATTAATCATACATATTTTAAGCAGGAATTGTAATTAGCATCACAAAACTGGTAGATGAGCACATGTGTCTTCTAGCAGATTAAAGTAATGGAATGGAATCAGACGAGTGTCGAGATAAACTCGGGAACTGTAACAAGTAGTTCCATCAGCGTTCGTCTGTATAAGCAGCTATGTAGCAACAGGGGATGTGCCGTTTGTTGCTTGTTAAATGATTCATAGCAGGTAATTTTTATTTAGGGGGCTTGGAAGAAAAAAAAAAAGAAAAAAAAAAAGACGCATCCTGGACCCCCACCGCGTGGACCACACCCTAGGTGGCTCGATCGATGGAGCCCGCTTGCAATAGCCCTTGCTACGCCACTGTCGGTTAGCCACTGAAAACCTCACCTAAAACGTTGTCGCTGCTTGGATTATGTTTCTAATCATGATCCATTTGTGGCCTTAGCAGCGCGTAGTCAGACGAGTCAAAGAACTCTTCCAGGTAAAGATGGCCCTGATCTCTGCGGGGGACTACGCCCGATGGCACTCTTCCGCTTGCTTCGCCGCTTGCCTCCAATGGAACAGTCACCTGCTCTATGGAATCATGAGTAGCTGATGGAAACAAGGTCGGCTGCCCGACGTCAGTGTTGATGCCATCACTTCTAGGAGGAGAGATTTCATCTGTATAGCGACGGGGGAGACTGTAGCCAGAACTTCCTGAAAAGACGCCGTCATTCTCCCCAAGCTCTGAAGCAATGAGACGCATAGCGCTGATCGGGTAGTCATCCCTGATATCAGTTGGAGCGCGGGTAATTCCAAGTTCTGGTGGATAATTGGCCGCTGCGCCTGTGTCTGCGATGGACGCTGCTGCTGTGTTTCCATACGACATCGTAGGATAGAAGTCTTGAAAGTCGGTCATAAAAGGATTTAATGTTATTAGCCTAAGATGTGCATAATACACTTCGGAATATCGACATAATCGACGCATGCCTAGTGTAGCATGTTTTCGACGGTTAAACATGACATTTTGTTGGCACTTTGTCATGAATACATCACTTTCTTACAATGTATGTCATGTCCATAGTTGACCAACTATTTGCCAAAGCACAATGCAAACATTTCCCGAGTTCGGTCTAAGATCATCGTAGTCAGAATCGCCGGCATGTGAAGAACAGTTAAAGCGCAGGTCATTATTGAACTTCCTTCCCTTCTCTGGTTTGGCATACAAGGCACTAAGGATATCATTATCTACTGCATTACAGTCTACCGATAGGTCCTCGACGGATGGAGTTGGTATGTTATGACCACTTGAAACCACCTGTCTGTTCAACTCATTTAGTTTGCAATCACTCACCGTGCAGTACGTGTTCTCATTCTGTAGGCCTCCCTGGTCTGCACCAAGTAGAGAATCATCAAGCACTGTTGAGGTCACTTGAGAGTGATTTCCGCGTACAGTGGGCAGTGGATTCAAGTTGGTCCCGCTCTCATCGTATGGCGTGCAATCGTCCTCTGGTCCCATGCCAGTAGTGCCATGGCACAGCCTTGGAGGCAACTCCGGGGCCTGAGGATGAAGCGTCCACGACACATTTCCCTGAGCTTCATTCCCATGACCGCCTCCCGACTGATCCCCCGTGGCAGAAAAGGCGTGTACAATTGGGAAAGATGAAAGTGTTGGCTGTCGTGAAACCATATGGATGGCATCAGTTGTGTTAGATCGTGACAGGGCAACTGAAAGGTTCTGATGGTTTAGTCTTTCATTTCTTTTTCGCGCTAAAACAGTGAACAAGATTGCCACAGCTAATATCAAGATAGTGATTATGAAAACGATATCCCTTGGTGTTATTGGTTGTCCCACTGAACTTCCGGTCGAAGGTTCGAAAGTACGTGCTGTTGGTGTGCATTGTCCTGTATCCGACGACAGTGAAGAAACAATGCATATTATACCGTTGCTAATATGTCGTGTAGTTACAGGAAGGCGCGTTTCATCCGGGTTTGTCGTTGATTTTGAGGAGGTCACATTGTCGCGGTCGTTATGAGAGACGCTGGTTGACGATTCTTGAATGGAAGCCTCTGCTTCTGTAAGGCTTAAAACTAGGTGTTTTTGTTTCTTAGTATCGAGAGAAATGTAGTATTCATCGTAATCAATTTCTTGCAGAGGATATTTTATAATAAAGGAAACGCATTTCAGACCACAAAGTTCAAGTTTAAAGTGAGGGGTGTGTTCGATATCAGTATTACACCATATGGTGCAATAAGTAGAACTGCAAGTATTAGAACCACAATTACCAATCGGTGTTCCATCAGATCGAATTAATTCGAATGTATCAGTTGCTGCCCAGTATTGATTCGTGGTGCAATGGACACTTATCTCAGTCCCATTCACATCTATTTCAGGATGTCTTTCACATTGAAATGACAAGAGCAAACAGGGCTGGACGAAAAGAAGTAATGACACTATTGTGAACAGCACATCCATATTGCATCCCATTCTTCTTCCTTGAGTATACAATATTGAAAATATTCCGTGCGAGAAATACAATTACTGGTCTACGTTTATCGGAGCCTTGACTTGATTTTGTGTATTAAGTCTTATCGACAAACAACGAATGAACTCATTGGTAATATAAAGAAATAATATAGACCTGTACGTGATAAGAGTCAAGACTGGCGTGTCAAGTACACAGAAATGTATGCTCTCTCCGTCGAAACTTAGTCACCGACTCTCCTTCAGTCTGTGATTTATTACTTTCATTTTCATGCTCATGTTTCCATAAGAATACAACAATGTAAGCCTTTAATTATCTGTGTTAATAATCTTAACCTCTTTCCATAAATTATATTATGGTTTGATTAGTTTGTATTTGTTTCCACTTCAACTATCCTTCATGTAGGCTATGATTAGGTATTGGTTTCATGTTTTACATGATCGTCAACATAATTATCCTGACCATATTTTTGGTTTTGATTAATTATGTTATTTTTATCGTGTTTTTTAATGATCATCTTTTTTTTAGTGTCCATCATTTGAAAAATGTATCATCCACATTATATATTTTGCTTTCGTTATTCACTTGCAAAAATATAAGCAGATTTTGAAAGTGTTATTATTTTGTTTGTGTATTTACTTATGTTTTATATTGCATAATATTGCAAGCAGATGATTAAAGTGATACATAACTTGGCACAATTAAGTTCTCTATAGATTCTAGATGTTGGCTTTTACGATAGAAGCCAAAAAGCAAGTTAATATGTATGAGTAATTAAATAGTTATTGGGCTCAAACATGATTGCCTACTGCATTCGTTTGCACAACTTGTACTTCAATTGAATTGGAATCGTAACAGCGCCAAGCTGAGTGTAACGCAGATTATTGAAGCTGGAATCAAGAAAGGAATTTACAGGACCATTAGTATGATAGGTGATAGTCCATGATAGTTTATCTTTTAAAACTCTTTTAGTCTTACATATTAAGAGTGTAATGCAGATTATTGAAGCTGGAATCAAGAAAGGAATCTACAGGACCATTAGTATGATAGGTGATAGTCCGTGATAGTTTATCTTTTAAAATTTTGATAATTATAAACACTGTAATCAAACTTTAAATAGGATAACCGAAGGAAACAATATTGAAACTCAAAGTTTGATCACAGTCTGACAAGAGCTGAAGCTGAAGCTGATGAATATAGAGACATTGTCACGTGGGTTAACGCAAATAAGAATGCTAGTAACACATGCCATGTACAAGATATAAAATCAACATATTTATTACCATTTAAATTGCAACGTTGCACATAACACAATCAATAAAGTATTTCCACTTCAATGGACTAGACCACAACAACGTAACATAACTTCAAATAATAAATCTCAACTTCTCCTCCCTACATAATAACTTCTCTTCCCTACATCCTAACCATCTGACACACAGATAAATCCTATTATAGAACACACTGCCTTTGCAGTTTACTTCGAAACTTCTGCCACACAGGCTTTCACATAGAGATTAACTTAACGATACCGACTTTAGCTCCAATGCATGACGGCTTTCCGCGAAGGTCCCTGTCTATTGTTTGGGTTCCCTGAACCCTTGATGAAATGTTGCTAGTCGATGCAGCGTCCTGCATGTAGCCCCGATGTTGAAGTCCCGACGACTTCGCTCATGATTGACGATGATCGCTTCCTGTCGACTACCAATGGTGAAGGCTTCTTGATGCCGACGGCGAATGTAGATGAGCAGTCCCAGATGATGCTCCTGTGTGTTGACTTACTCGGAGCTGTAAACTCCGGCCCCAGCCCATGTGCCATCTAAAATACAAAGTGACAAAAAGAATATTTCCACTACATGTTTCCATAATTCATCTTCAATTCCTATACTCGTGTGTCAAAGCAAAATAATCATAATCAGTGCATCACTGTTCTTAAACAAATGCTATATTTGATTTACTACACTTTAAATTATCAAATGAGAGTTGAGTATTCATTACAGACAATTCATTTCCAAATACATACAACAAATAAATGATTCAACTAACGTGCATAAGAAAATTATTATCGAACAGAGAATTATTTTATCTTTACACAATCATTCAATAAGTCAAATCACCAGTTATTCAACATATCAATTACAATAATTCAGTTTACAACTCACCGATGGTGACCAGAAATAACCCTCTAAAGTTACTCCAAACCAGCCTCTTCTTGCAGGCGAATAATGTTCTTTCCAAATGAAAATTAACTGGTTGAACTAACTAATAAGACGAATTAAATCTGCAAGTTTACATGAAATAAAATGAACATAAACTGCAGCTGCATGAAGAAATCATATGACTACCCGCTTCAACTGTCTGCTTGGGTGTGTCCTCTTCCTACCGTTTTACAGTATATCTCTAGCACTATCTACACATTACAATACCCAAGCGCATACCCCAATATGCAAATCAGCTAAATTGGCATGCATCTAAATGAGCATGTTACCCTAGTACATTGAAAAAAGCAACTTGATTCCATATCAACCCATGTTACAAGCCTCCACTGAGATCAAATGGGTTTACCTGAATTAATATGCAAATTACCTCCACCAACAATGGCACAGTCATGCATCCATGCACTCTATCTTGGACCCTCTCCCTCTCGCTTTCATCTCTCACCATCAATGGCACATATTCATACATCAATGCACTCACAACACCCTTACACACAGCCACACAATATACGCCCTCTCCCTACGAACCAAGTACAGTTCTACAAAATGCAGAAGGAACAAGATAAAAACAAAAAATAAACAATTGTCACTTTCCAATGTGACAGACATATAACCATGGAACCAGTTCAACAGTATACTTAAAGCCAGGATGACACTCTCTCTTTTAATAACTTTGGGATTCTGGATCAATTAGTGTTGAAATGTTCTATTGATGCAATTGTTTCTCCTTTGTGTAATATTTTTAATTGTTCTCTTGAGGAAGGTGTTTTTCCTAGTGCATTACAAATTGCAAAGGTTATACCAGTTTTTAAAGGAGGTAGTAAAACTTTATTGAATAATTATAGACCTGTTTCTGTTTTATCAATTTTTAGTACAATTTTAGAAAAAATTGTATATAATAAATTGAAATATTTTGTTGATAAACACAATATTTTATACAGTAAACAATTTGGATTTAGAAAAGGATACAGTACTAGTCATGCCCTCATTGATTTTACAGATAAACTCGCCAAAGCCTTTGAGCAAAAAGAAACAGTTATAGGACTTTTTTTAGATTTGTCAAAGGCATTTGATTGTATTGATCATTCTATTTTATTACAAAAACTTAATTTGTATGGAATAAGAGGTATCGCATTAAAATGGTTTCAAAGTTATTTAAGTAATAGGACACAGTATGAATGTATAGATGGTCATAATTCTCAGTATAGAAATATTTCTGTTGGTGTACCTCAGGGATCTAACCTGGGACCTCTTTTGTTTTTGCTTTATGTTAATGATTTGCAATATGTAAGTGATGTTTTATCTGTACTTTTGTTTGCTGATGATACCAGTCTATATGTGTCGGGTAAAGATTTAGAACATTTAAATGATGTAATTAATGTAGAAATGGGTAAAGTGCAATCATGGTTTATAGCCAATAAACTCCAAATTAATTATAGTAAAACATGTTATATAATATTTAGACCACATAATTTAGATATTAATGAAGATTTGATAAATATTCAATTAAATGGGGTTGTAATAAATCAAGTAAAATGTACTAAATTTCTTGGTGTATTTATAGATGAAAAATTAAGTTGGAACAAGCATATTAGTTATATTTCTTTAAAGATTTCGAGAATAGTTGGAGTATTAAATAATTTGAAGTATATTTTGCCTTTGCGAATTTTAGTGAATATATACAATAGTATGGTTTTATCACATTTAAGTTATTGTAATATTGTTTGGGGCAATTGCTCATTTTATTTATTGAATAGACTCTTTTTTATTACAGAAAAGGGCTGTTCGTGCGATTACTAAATCACATTATTTAGCACATACACATAAGTTATTTTTTAAATTGAAAATATTAAATGTATATGACATAAATAAATTGCAGACTGCATGTTTTATGTATTCATATTTCAAAAACTTATTACCTTCTCTTTTTAATGGATATTTTAAATATAATAGGGATATTAATGTGTATAAAACAAGGAATTCACATAAAATATATACTCCGTTCTGTAAATATAAATTTTCTAGATCAATTATTAGTTATCAAGGTGCGATAGTGTGGAATGATTTGCCTGATGAATTGAAACAGTGTCCAACTCTAGGTAATTTTAAAAGGAAGTTTGAAGGATTATTGAATAGTATATCATTACAATAGATCTATAATTTAAATGCCTGCTTTTTATGTGTTATGTGTGTTTTGTAATTAATTTTTATATTCATTTCAATAAGTCGTAGCTAATAAAGGGAAAGGCCTTGACAGGCCAATGGCCTTTGCCTTTCCCTCACATCCTCTACGGCTTATTATTACTATTTTATCATGTCCTTGTATTGCTGTGTGTAGATGTTTTAGATGTTTGTATATATATACTCTCGAATACTGTTTTTTCTATATTGTTTCCTATGTATATATTCTGATGTATATTTTGATGTATTTTTTAATGTGATGTGAAATAAACTGAACTTGAATAATTGCGTTTAACTTCATTTGAAACGATAAAAAAAACATATACATACACACAAAACATGCGTGCAAGTAATCAAATAAGCAGAAGATCAAATAAAACCATTTTGGTATACTTTTTAACTGAATGCAATAAATATAGTTGACTACATACTGTAATAAGCAATGTTACTTTTCATAAAGGTTGATTTACAATATATAATGATATCCCTTACTCATTAAAATATGTACAATGCAATTGGATGCGTAC